>BCKN01000001.1:1190847-1368228 GCA_001600655.1 Dioszegia aurantiaca | reverse complement strand
CTCTAGTCAGACTCATAGGATAGTGTGCTAAGGCAGCAGATTCGCGGACATCTAAAGCTCAGATTCCGTGGGTATCACCTACCCGCGCGTTAAGAGGGTCCATACGGCGTGCGATTTCTGTAACCGCAACAAACACAAGTGTGATCACAAAAATCGGGCGATTAAGTCCAAGGCGCCGTCGGTAGCTTCGTCCGAGACTTCCGGTGTGAGTTCTATCTTTTGAGTATTGACTTCTTGGGTCGAGCTGATACTCGCAGCTCTCCGCCAATCGTGTTGCTGCCACTTTTCAAGTCCCTGCCATTGTGGAGGTCGATGAGGCCACCGAGTCTGACATGGAAGCTCGTCGCTCGAACCATATCGTGAGTTGAGGTGCTTCGTCATCTGATGTTCAGAAGGCCTATGGCCCACAGAAGCGTCAGCCTGCCGTTCCCAAAATCAAGATCAAGCGCAAGCGCTCTCATTCGGTTTCGTCGTCCACCACCCCAGTCGACGGGTTATCCCTCAAGTCCTAAGAGCATCACCTCCCATCCTGTCGGTGCTCGAGTTCGTTCGTTACGCAGTCGTTGTCCTGTTGCCACCGCTTAGTCCCAAAGTCAGCGGGAGCAACATCGTAACAGAATTATAAGATCCTTGAGAAGAGAGAAATACGATGTCAAGATGAAATTATGCCTTTTATACCCCTGGGGTCCAGCCTGGTACTACTGAGGCCGACATAAGTAAATCGGGCCGATTCAGAGCTGGATCGGGCCGATTGGAGAAGTCGGCCGATGTATGAAAAGGTCGGGCCGATGTCCTGCTAGGTAGTTGCGAGCCTACTCGTAACAGATGGTCCGGTAGTATTACTATCAGGTCACCGAATAGTAGTGAGAGCATATCTCGCATGTGTGCCGTCGGAAGGTGATCGCCTCAACGACCACTACATCGGGCTGACTTGACCCACATATGCGTCAGGTGTGGCCTCGAGAGTCGAGAATCGAGATCGCCGTGATCCGCGTGGTGTCCTCCAGAGACCAACACTGAGACTCCAGAGTCCAGTGTCAGCGATAGGCACATGCTGAGTCGACATTTTACTCCAGGATCGAGATATACATGTTAGATTCGTTCGCTACAGATTTCCACAATCGGCCGGTCAGTTCAGAGGCCTTGCTCTGACACAGAGACATATCCCGCTCAATACCACTCCGCCCAAAACGACAAACCCAAAGACCCCTCGTATACTCTCTAAATAGCTGAGTCTCGCTTGCATCTGGACCTCGGCCGCCAAGCGTGGAATGACACTGCTTGGTTCTTGGATGATTCGACGAATGAGGTCGGGCGTCTCGTTTGCTAATCGCTGCTGGAGGGAGTGAATGAGGACAGATTGCTGGATAGCAGCTGAGATCGCTACACCGAGGACCTGACCGAGAGAGCGGAAGAGATAACACGCTGAGATCGCCAGCGAGGTCTCACCGGGCTTCGTCAATCAGCACATAGGAAGTCGCGAATGCACACAGCGCAACTCACCTCGACACAATTGATCATGGACGTCAAGAGGGAGGTGATGACCGCACCGCCACCGAGAGATCCGACCGCCATTTCTATCCATAGTCGATTCTTGCTTGTGTCCGGTGCCCATGAAGCGATGATGGACAAGCCCTGGAGCCAAGGGATGAGTGAGACGGCGAACTGGAACCACTTGTACTCCTTGTAGTGCTGTCGAGTCAGCCGAAAGCTTTGCGCACAATGTAAACAACTCACACGCATGTGCCAGCCAGCGTACAGACTCGCCATCGACCCAACGATCGACATCGGCAATAATAAAAGACCAGTTTCAGACCCGTTGAGACCTCTCGCCACATGCAGATAGACTGGCTGCATGTAGATCTGCAGTAAATCAGTCAAACGTGCAAGCCGGTGCCGCCATCGATAGGAGCTCACCCGCGAGAAGTTGGCCGCTGTGAGCCATGCGAATCCGGTGAGGATCAAGGAAGGTTGTGCCCGGGTCAAAAGCGCGAGGGGCAGTATTGGCTCGATGGCTCGTCGCTCAATTAAGACGAAAATGGGCAGGGAGAGAAGAAAGGCGGACAGTAGGGATAATACTGCTGGATGTGTCCAAGGGTACCCTGATGAGGTGGCAAGTGATGTTCCCACGGATAGCGAAGTTATCTGTCTTGATTCAGCTTCATGTCCACATCAGGATAGCTCGTCGCCCTCTACACTCACGCTGAAGATCAGAGCTACACTTCCGGCCCAATCTATGCCCTTGATCTTCTCCCAAGCTGATTTCTCCCCCTTGTGATGGACAATGTTAACCTTGGCTACGATTAATGCTGACGCAAAGGCAATGAGAGGGACTTGCATCCAAAAGGCGGCTCGCCAGCCAAAAGCATCGGCAATTGCACCGCCGACGACAGCACCGACAGCAGCGCCAGCGCCGAAGAGGACGTTTACGCCACCCTGATACAGACCTCGATCTGCTATTGACACGAGATCGGTGATGATGATTGCCTACGGTCGTGAGCTGATCGTGACCTGGGGTGATTGAGTCGGCATGCAGCGTACGGTAACGGTGAGGATCCCGCCAGAGCCAGCACCTGCTATTCCTCGAGCTACCAAGATAGTCATCATGCTAGGTGCAATAGCGCAGCATAGGGTCCCAACTGGTAGATCAGCAGATGCTACAGAATTGCACAAATTCGAGAACGCACCGAAGAAGAGCGACACGGCGAGCAGCATAGCCCCTTTTCTGCCCATCACTTCCGCAAGACGGCCGTACAGTGGGGTCATAGCTGCCAGGCCAAGAAGGTAAGATGTGCCCAACCACGATGACTGACTGTATCAGTTTCTGACGCCAGAGCAGTCCTGATGGAAATTCACCAATGAGCCAGCGCGAAAGTATGATCCGATATCGACTTGGACATTCGCGACCACTGTCGCTCCGAGCGCCGAGCAGAAGACGCTGATCAACCATTCAGCTGACCGCTCAAACGAGGGATGGTTTCGAGAGAGGGTACTCACGCAGTAGACAGACCCAGACACATTGGCCATATCTCCTTGAATGTTTTATTGACCTTCTTCCCGTCATCAGAAGGCTTATCTGGGCCGAGTTCGTCATCGCGGACCTCCTCCACTTCGCCACCGGTGGTGCCGTACGTCGAGTCTGCTACGCCTCGATGTGATCTTTGATCCCGCGAGGAGTCTCTCCGCGCCGACAGGAGTCGATCCTGCTCGCTCGCGACCATTATCGAGGCAACCTCTTGCTTGCGGAAGGAAGCAAGAGCAAGAGGGAAGAAGCAGAAGAACCCATTTTTGCGCGACATCGGCCAAATCCGACGACCCATGCGGCAAGAACGCCGACGTGCTCACGCGACATGATAAGCGAGAAATCCAGATTAGATCCCCCCATGCATCCATCCGTGCTGGCCCTTGTGGGAATATCTACAGTAGTCGAGCTAAATAGACTATGAAGAAGTTGATGCGGTAAGAATGGGATATGGGTTGTGCGAATGTATGTACAGGTGGTGTGGAGTTCGGTCGGCGGTTTCCGTTATCCACTAGGATGAACCCTTTCGAGCGGAGCGAATCATGTTGGCCAGACTTGTCAATGGCGCGGGATTGCGGAAGAAGGTATGCTGACCGCCTGTCAGTTGTCGTCCAACGTTGAAAGCGGGTTTCTGCTCACCTGTAGCAGCTGTTCCGCTGTTGGACGCTTCTCCGCGTCGACCGTCAAACAACAAGTCAACCAATCTCTGAATAACGCCGAAAGCTTCTCCCAATCTTTAACCTTGGGCGTTCCATTCGTTGCGATAAGGTATAGCGCTCGGAGGGGATTTTCGTTCAAGTATGGGGGCTCGCCTTCAAGCATTTCTGAGAATGGTCAGATTGTCGTTCGTTCCTCGGTCGGGCATGTTAACTTACCTATAGCCATGATCCCCAAAGACCATACGTCAACCTTGGGTCCGTACTCTTTCCGCGTAACAACCTCAGGCGCCATCCAGTATGGCGTCCCCACCATCGTTGTCCTTTTCGCCTGAGCGGGATCTGTAATCCTTGCAACGAATCCGAAGTCGGCTAGTAATCATCAGTATCGCAACCCCATCACACAACGACGAAATAACTTACTGAGCTTCACATCACCATTCAAGCTCAACAAGATATTGTCGCTCTTGATATCCCGATGAATAACGCCCTTGGAGTGTAAATGTCTCAATCCCTCGCACACCTCTCTCGACACAGCCGCGATCTGCGCCTCGCTCATACAGTGCGCAGTGACGACGTCCGTCAAGCTTCCTCCTTCCATGTACTCCATGACGACCCATAGATCTCCCTTCCAAAGATATGAGTCTTTGAAATTGACAATATTCGGATGGGCAGATTCCCGCATGACGAGGATTTCGTTGATGATGAGATCTTGCTTGGGTTGTTTCTCGAGGTTCATCTGTTTGATAGCGACAGGTAGGTTGCCTTTATCGTATGCTGTGTAGACTCCGCCTGATGCACTGCAAGTATCAGCTGTAGCCACATCGGAGTTTCTAAGTAACAATTAACTCACCCCTGCCCAATCTTTTGCAAACTCCGATAGACCAAGTTTGGGTCTCCGGGCGTACAGATACTTTGCAGCTGGCGGACTACATCCTCATTCTCCTTAGCTTTATCCCGGCGCCTAGGCGCGCCCTGCTGCGCCGCCTGCTCCTTCTTCGAGGTAGGTTGTCGTGCAAGTGGTTGCGCTGCGACAGGACCCTGATGGAAATGCTTAGCCGTGCCCTGATTTGATGAGGATTTGGCCATGGGCAGCGCCTGCGGCGGTGATGGCTTCGAGGCAGGTGCTCGAGTTGTATTGGCTCGATCGAGAGGCTTGGACTTTGGTGCCTGTGGGGGACTGCGGTAAGAGGCTGACCGATCAAGGATGGGAGGAACGGTAGGTCCGCCGGCGGGAAGGAATTTGGCTGGTTTGGGTACGCCTGCTGCGGGCGGTGGTGGCGCGGCGCGCTCAGCACGGAAGTACTGATCTCGCTCCTGCGTGGGAGTCTTGACTGGCGGCATAGGTGCAGCTCGCTAAGATTTTAGCTGTACATCCTTATCACATTTATCGAAAGTTGAACTCACCGGGTGCGCAAAGTAGTCTGGTCTAGCTCCGCCTTCACGACTGTTCTCCCTCGACATATCTGCGGGGTTTTGCGGGCCTGCATGACCCATTTTCTCCCACACTTCATCTTCTTGTGCGTCTGCTTGCTTCTCGCGATCTTGATAGAATCGCACAACGGCGAGGATCTGTTGATGTCAGCATAGACACTGAATTCTGTATATGGCACACTCACCTCATCGGGATTCTGTTCTTGCTCCGCTTTGGTGATACCGTTGTCGTCTAAGATCTGCTGCCATTCTTGTGGCATCCCGGTATCTGTAGTCTCAGCGATATACTCCGTTCAACCGAAGAACACGCCATGTAAACTTACATTGACCGGTGTTGAAATCAAAGCCGACATGGGTAAGATGTATAGGATCATATGGCGTCGAAATCGTTGGCTTCTTCTCTGAGCTCAACAGATCTGATGGCGTCAGTGAAGTCCTCAAAGCTGAGAACGTGCACTGACCTGACACGAATCCAAACATGCTCTTCTTCTCCTTTGAACTCTTACCCGTCCCACTTCTACTCCTTCCCGATATCGTAGGCTCTTTCGGCAATTCCTTATCCCTCGGTTCCGTCATTGGCATAGGTATGCCCAAGCCCAACGTCCCCGCGCCCCCAACATCTGCTGTCTCTATACCCTTCTCTAGACTCTGCATCGAGTATGGATTTGGCGCCGCCGCGTACGCCTGGGAAGGGGGAAGAGCCGATGACGATACCTGGGGCGGAAGGAATGATGAGTACGTGGCTGGTGATGCTGATGTCCCGCCTCCATTCAACGCCCCATGCGTTGACGATGCCCATTGTCCCGCACTGGGCGAGATTGGCGAAATGATCCCGTTTCCAAGCACAGTGTCGAGCGGTAGTGTCCCGGCGCGTGTAGGTCGTGGAGGCGGTATGGCCGACCCGCCGCCACCACCGCCACCGCTAGTCATTCCCAACCCGGCTGAACCCATATTAGGACTGGTAAAGCCGCTGTTGCCTGATGAGAAGCGGTTTGGGTTGGGAGAATTTGTCGCACTTTTAGATTGGGATGAGGGGTAATGCCGACTACCGCTTGTACCGGGTGGCATACTACCTGCGCCAAGAGATGAGTCGCGTCGGGCCAGTCCTGGCGGCGCTGGGGCAGCGCGAGAGGGAAGGAGGGCGGAGGGAGTGTTGAAGTCGGGAGAAGTCATGAGGGGTGGTGATCTAAATGCGGATGGTGCGCCCCCTTGCGAAGGATATGATTTGTCGAGCGCAGCAGCGGAATGAGGAGGACGTGATGAAGCCATACCGAGAGACATGTCGGTCGAAGGTGTATAATGGGCAGAATTACGCGTCGGTCGATGATACTCTACCGTTCGAGCGAGAGGATCAGAGCCGATGGGTGGTGGTGGTGCAGCTCCAACGGGAGTAGCGCCGTTATCTAAACAAAAGCCGTCAGCCCGTTCGTGTTTCTGGAGGAATGTGGACGCTGGTCAAGACAAAGAGGGAAAATAACAAACATGATGGTTGTGGATGGCGGATCTGATGCCGTTTCGGAGACGTGTTTGTCGTCATCCTGATACTGATAATACGACCAGTTTGTACAGGCTAGTCGGAATGGATGTTGTAGCAAAGCGAAACCCCAGGGTCGGGAAGGGCGGGGCTGGTCGATGGTGATCCAAAATGTCCGTGTATTGTCCGCTTCTCCACCTCCTTTCTCGTCCGCCTCTGATTTGACCCTATCGTATCGTCCAGCTAATTCCCTATCTTCTCTGCGCCTTTCAAGCACTCCTGAAGATCCCTCAAGATGGCTGACAGCGAAGGACGGTGCGGTCGCGTCGATCCGTAAGATTTCGAGGAATGTTTACTGATGTTGAGTTACGTGGGATGTGACGCGGAGCCGGAGAATAGGTGGTAATGTGCCCCTTGGTAATTCTCTAGGTGCAGAGAACGGTAATGGCGAGGAGGGATGGATAAATCAATCCGAAGGAGGGTTCAAAGGAACGATGAAGGGATTTCTGAAACGGCAGCGCGAAGCGAAACACTCTTTGGACCGATCAGGCCCAGGCGCTGAGTACGAGTGGGCGTGTCGATGCAGGGTCCGGCCGGCGTACAGCTGCTACACAGTTGACACAGCGAGGAGTTTGCCGATGATGATGAAGCGATCAAAATTGTCGAAGGCGAGCCTGATGGCGTTGGTAGTGGTGTGGCCTGATCAGGTTGCAAAGGGAGGCGCGCCGCGAGGGGATTACGGTGTGCCGACACGCGCTTTCCGGGGTGAACTAGCTTTTGACTTCTCCCTTGCCGTTCCTTCCCAGCTGATCTACAAGGGGCGAATTTGTCTGGCGGTAGAGATAGTGCAAGAGAGGATGTTACACAGTGCATGCAACTAACTCCCCACCGCGATGGCGACTTGACAACAACCTCCATATGCCGAATGAGGAATTCTGGTCTTAGCGGGACCAATTTTGGCTCTAGGTTTCAGTGGCGTCTTTGCAGCCGCAGATACCACCGAAGATGCACAAGAGCTGATACAGCATGGCAAGTAGATATGGACGGAGGTAGGTAGAGATATAAGTCAGAGCGCCGAACTATCATGCCCACAGGAAAATCCTAGGCTCACCCTCACCAGGGGCAGTGTTGGCGAGCCTTACACTTGCATTTCCTCCTGGTGGGATGTGCATCAGAGAGCCATCGGCGCAAACGAGATGGGTGTCCTTGTCACTTGGATCCTGAGGGGTCAGCAGAGTGAGCGAGTCAAGCAGGCAGAACCTGAACTTACGGTGGGCTTCCAGCTGAATCCGCCGCACCGATACGCCTCCACCACCCTTGTCCCAGCACCGTTACTCTCCACTTCGCCGTCCGGCGTATACGTCAAGTCCACATGAGCCCCATCCTGGTACGCCTTCCCCAGTACTTCCCACGCTCTAGGAACCCATGCCTCGCTCACAGCTTCCAACGTCTCCTTGTCGCCCGCTTCCCTCGCCGCTCGGATGGAGTCATACCCCTTTCTCTCCAGGACGGATCTAACCCGCGGATCTGCCGTGGGTCGCAGGACCATAACATCCATACTGCCTTCTTGTGGTATGCGGCTGATCAGAGGCGAGATGACGAACGTCGGCTCGAGCCGAGAACAAGTGGCTGACGAGAGGAAATACGCAAAGTCGTCAAGTATCTCCACCGTCCCATCCGGTGTTCCAGTCTTACTGGCATGAATGTCAGAGGGGAGATATGTCGAAGAGGATGGATCGTACACCTCAACAGATCCTTGTGAGGTGGGGTATAGAGTGACTTGGGCAGAATAAAACTTTCCAGCGTTCTGCTGAGCGGCGACTTTGAACCGCTCAACTCCAGGATAATCCGACCGTAGCGATTCGGCAGTAGCGAGGAGGTTCGAATGGAGGCATGTGGATATGACCACGTGAGAAGGAAAGGTGATTGGCTTGTCGACCAGTGATGATTGCGGACTGTATATGGAAAGTAGGGAGATTGGCAGTCGAGTGGCAGTGGTCTTGGAATGGAGAAAGGCGGCAATCGAGTGCAATTTTGATATCGTATCGTCATCGTAGCATCGCGTATGCTCGTACAGCTCATCGGAGAATGTCGGTAAAGGAGTTCCCGGGGGATACGTCGAAGCGTATAGAGCATTCGCCTGATAATTAGTCAATCTCCATTTCCGGCCCGCATATACACTCACTGTTCCAGCCGGAATCAGGATGATGTCCCAAGTCGTCTCAGCCATTTCACCTCCTACAAGACTGTAGATCCCCACGATGAACTCATGCGCCGTCCCATCTCCTCCGGCAAGAATAATCGTCCGTTTGATTTTAACATCATTGGACAAGGGAGAAGTTCCAGATGAGTCTCGGCTGATTTCTCTTGCAATCTGAGCTGCGTGGCCCTCACTTTCGGTGAGGTGTGTCGCAGTCACATATCCCGCCGATGCTAGTAATGGCTCGACGTACTTCTGCACGACTTAGGAATCAGCGACATCGCTTTGCTCCAGACTTACATTCCTGGGCGGTACGGTCTCCTGCAGCGGGATTGACAACCAGATGAACTGTGTCAACGGGCGGCATAGCGAGAATCGTCCAGCTGCGGAGGCTGATGTGATTTGTGTGGCCCTCTTTACCTACATCTGTGGATGAGAGTGAGGCTTGAGAGTTATCTGTGTATGGCTACGATTTGCGTGTCCCTTCGACATGAAACCGTGCCTGAAATTTGGCACGTGAAAGAGGTTTACGTAAAAGCACAGACGCGTCAACTCCTCTCGAGCTGACCGCCGTCTATAACATCCTTCATCCACCACACATTCTTGCTGAGACACATTCCGCGACATCATCTTGCGCTATGATTAAGCGCCTGGACGCAGTGAGCTGTGCGATATGTATGGAATCCCTCTTTTGTAAGAGGGACGACCTGGACGAGCTCTGTCAAATCGCCACTCCAGACTGTGGTGAGTCCTCCCTCAACCTTGTCCCCGAACGACCCACTGACACTTCAGGCCATGTCTTTCACGAAGATTGCGTCAGAGAGTGGTTCAAGACCCAAGCGGCCACCCACCAAGCCCACCAGCGCGAAATCCGTGGTCGGTCCATGTCGCCCTACTCCGATATTTCAGACGGACCCGCAGAGTGCCCTACATGCCGGACTGAGTGCTTCGCGGACGACGCGACTGGCGAGCCTCTCATTCATCGGCTTTTCATCAATCTCGAGGGGAGTAGCGGGGGGGAGGGATCTAGTCAGATGGGGAGCAGCCCGATGCGTGCGCCGTCGAAGAAGACGCGGGTGAAGGAGGAGGAGGAGGAGGTGATGGGGCTTGCGAGGAGGGCCAAGTTATTGGGCGAAGATACAAAAAAGCTGGACGTTGGGATTGAATGGACGTCAGGCCAGCAAGTGGAGGTGCTGTTGAACAGAGCGGAAGGGCTGCAGACGGAGGTGGTCAGCCACAAGGCTATCGAGGGGGTAAAGGTTGGTCTGCAACATGAACTTCTGTGTGACGTTGGCTGACGCGACAGAAATACGTCGGAGGCCTTACAGCGGCTATGAATAAGCTCCGAGACACCGTCGCCACTAATCCGCTCACGGCAGATCTGCGAGCGGCCTTGATGGCACTGCAGGGCAAGCATGCTGAGCTGTCAGCTAAAAACGCCGAGGCGGAGCGCAAGCTCAAGGTGGTTGTAGATACGCTTTTGCCGCAAGAGGTCGCAAGCGCAGTCAAGGCGGAGAAAGTTCGAGCTCACAAGGAAGTGAAGAAGGTCAGGGAGGATATGGAGGGTCTTAAGCGGGATCTGGATAATTCGTCGGTGCTCAGACAATCAGCCAAGAGGGAAATGGAGGATAGGCTGAAGGCTGAGGCGCAGAAAACGGCTGAGGCTTTGATGTGAGTTGTCTACACGATTTTGTACTCATGGCTGAATATCGCGCTGACGATTTCTCAGCGTGGCAAAGAAGGAAAGGGCTGAAAGGGAGTCAATCAGCTCCACATTAAATGAGCGGATGAAGCTTTTGAGGCGCTTCCAGAATAAGGTGAGCTCTTTGTCGCCTGATTGTGCATCTCTCGCTTGTTGCTGACTGGACATAGGCTGAGTCGCGGAAAGATGAGGTGGAGGATCTGAAGAAGGAGAATGCGACTCTCCGCGCCCAACTCGAATTGTCATCATCAGCATCCCGTCGGCTTCCTCCCGCAAAACCAGTCTACAACGACGACAGCGACGAGTTTGACTCAATGCCACCCGCACGCCCCAAGTCTCGCAAGTCCATCATCGATGACTCGCTCGATATCGAACTCCCCTCCTTCGCCATGTCCACCACTCCGTCCACCTCGAGGCCTGCACGCCCTCACCCCACCGCTCGAACACTCGCTTCTGATCTCTTCGGCTCAGACTCTCCCAAGCCCAAAAAGCGACCACTCTCCTCTAATCACTCGAAATACTTCGCGTCCGAAATCACGTCTGCACCCAAGGCGAAGGCGAATTACCTCGACGACAGCGATGACGACGATGAAGGCTTTGGCTTTGGTTCGACATACCCAGACCCTGACGATGAGTCGGATCACGCCGCACGTGAGGCGAAGCGGAGCCGAGCGAATCCCTTTGCGTCGAGTCGGGCTGACACCGACCGGAAAAAGACGCTCGCCCCTGGTAAACCCTCCATGTCCAAACCGCTGCAGGTCACGCACAGCGAGCGAAAGATGGAGACGATAGATATGTGCTCGTCGCCCGAATCTCGACCGCCTCTGCGGACCACCAAACCTAACGGCTCGAGACCGGCGGCTGCGGCGTCAAAGCCAAAGCCAAAGACAGGGAATGCGTTGGGCAAGAGCTCAACGGGAAAGCAGCCGAGTATAGTAGAGTCTATGGGGTTGGCGGACAAGAATGGGAGACCAGTCAAGGGCTTGGCGATTGGGTCAAAGGTCAGGAGGAAGGCTTGAAGATTGTAAGATTGAGGGACGACAAGTGTGTAGCAATAGAGGCTGTGGGAGATGAGTATGACAGTTGTAAATAGATTCCTAAAGTTCCTTGACTCTGCAAGTTGACCCCATGCGATATACGGTACAACTCGCAGGGGACACATGTTACATGTGGTTGCATGTTCTGCAGATTAGATACAACGTCCGTTGGGTATCCCATCTAGCACACCATCCTCATGATCCGCCTTGTTCCGGTTTTCACTCCTCAGAAGGTCCGTGAATCCTCCGTATCACAACGGATGTTCCATCGCTTGTCTCACCGATGCAAGCGTGAGTGGATCGCATCCACCGTGCGTTTGTATGTACAGTCGACAATGAGGATAGTGATGATCTGTGAGAGGGCTCGGTTTGAGGGTGCCGTTGCTTATGCAGATGGATCTTGCAAAACAACCGATAGGAAGCGGCCATCTGCGAATGTCAGATGAAGCACCATGAGTTGAGTGTTTGACATACCTGGGGTGATTATGAGTTCATGCCGCTTCGTTCGAATGCGCATAAGCCTCAACACATCCTAAACAATCAGTACAGACCCGGTGGTTCGGTCGAAAAGAACTCACGCCCTCCTCGCATTCCGACACACCCCTCGAAACAGCAGCCACGATTCCTTCGACAGCCTTGGCATATTTCCGCCCCGCCTCACCCTCAAATACCGCCCCCGAGCTCTTAACGATTGCGAGGGGTTCACGAACGAGGATCATAACGCCGTTAACATTGCGATATGAGGCGAGACGGCCGAGCGCCAGGTCGATCTCTGTTGGGGTTTGAGCTTCGGCTGGAGGCAGGGACGACATGCTGGATGGAGTGGGAAGAGATGAGGTTGCGCGGATATAGCGCGTAGGACCCAGGGATACAAGTACTGCTGAGTGACGATGGCCAAGTGATGGGAGGGCGGTCAGCAAAAGCAACTCTAAGTTCGATCGCGTTCACACGCGTGACGCGAAAGGACACTCTCCGGGTCAGCTTATGTAATGCAGTTCCTTATACTTCCGTCCACAACTCACGGCCTTCCCGGCAATTTACGGGATTATGAGATGCACATAGGGGCTATTTCGGGATCAAAAAGATGCGAGCTTTGGCTCTCGATTTCAGACATTTCAACCGTCTTGCTATAGAGACGCACACTAACCTCGCCTATCAGACTTACAATCTCGCACAGCCATCGACAATGAGCGTGAGCTACTCGATGACCTTGACTGCGTGGAATAATCAGCTCACACGCCTCAGCGTCCTACACAGTCCCTCCTCCGAGCATCCCGATCCATCTCGGCTTCACTCACCCCTCGCGCATCTTCCTCCTCATCCACCGCACGCTATGCCGTTCGAACATTCGCAACTACACGCTGCGCTCGCGCTGAACAACCACCTCAATCATCCGTCAGCCCAAAGATCGCACCCATAGTGGAATCGATATCTGGATTGACATTACTTGAGGTGTCGGAGTTGGTCTCGGCGTTGAAGGTGGATCACCTGTCATGAAGGCTCATACTGGATCTGAGCTGATGTATAGACTCGCCTAAACATCACGGAAATAGCAATGCCAGCGGCATCTGCGGCGCCGGCTGCCGCACCAGTGGAAGCGGAGGCTGTGGAGGAGAAGCCAAAAGAGAAGACGATCTTTACCGTCAGGCTGGATGCGATCGATGCGGCGACTAAGGCGAAGGTGATTAGGGAGGTGAAGGTGTTGATGCCTAATATGACATTGGTCGAGGTGAGTCATTGCGTCCGATTGCATCGTCTAGGTCTCTCGAATGCGATAGCTGCAAGACTGGAATGGAAGGTGCGAGACGAGGCGACTTGGCTGTGAGATATGGCGGAGAAGAAGTCGCGCAAGGTGGAAGTAGACGTTCGATGGCGAGCGGAGAAATTCTAAAATGGCAGCGCAGACCAGCCGGAGATCGGAAGAGTGCGAGGAGGGAAAGCTGGGAACGTTGTCTGTCGCTGAATCGATGTTGCGCCGAGATGTTTTCTCTTTTGCTCGGATTTCACTGACTGTCTTAGGCCAAAAAATTCGTCGAGTCGTGCCCACAAACGCTGAAGGAGAATCTACCCAAGGAGGACGCAGAAAAGCTGCAAAAGACAATGCAGGCTCTGGGGGCGACGATATCGCTTGTATAAGTGGAGGAGATGTATCGAATACCGACGACGAGACTCGTCGCGGATTTCTGCAACTCCTCGTCTTTCGCTTGCATCTAACATCTATGTCTAGGACATCTACCGCTTACCCCTCACCAACAGCACACGTCCTAGATGACCCGGTTCTCAATTACACCCCGATCAAAATACTCAGCCACGATCTCCACCGCCTTGACAGTGGTGGCTTCAGCCACTCCCAAGGTCGACGCACCCCTGCAGGAGATCAGCTTCGATGCCTACAGTGGAGGTCATCACTTACACATGAGGCAGACAGATGACGTTCCTCATCTTGCCCAATCCGCCAAGATGCTCCGCCCGCACTGGCTCCGTCTCCCAGACATCGATCCCCGCACCTCCGAGCCGTCCAGAACTTAGCGCCGCCTCCAGCGCTCGCTCATCCACCACCCCTCCCCGCGCAGTATTGACCAGGATAGCAGTGGGCTTCATCATCCCCAGTTGCTTCTCCCCGATAAGCTTATGCGTCTCCGGCCGTAAGGGACAATGCAAGGAAATGACGTCGGAGAGACGTAAGAGCTGTTCTAGGTCCACTCGTTCGTGCGTTATTGCGCCAGCATCGGGGAGTCCGTGTGGATCTTGGGCAGTCCATCGAGTTGTTGGGGACGTTGGAGAGTAGACAAGAATGCGGCAGCCGAAGCCCCGAAGCATCACCGCTAGGAATCGAGCAGTGTTGCCCATGCCAACCAAACCGACAGTCTTCCCTCCTAGACCGGGAGCGAGTGAGTGGACGGAGCTGATGACTTCGCCAGAAGTCAGGGCCAGGTCGAGTTCTTTGACGCGCCGGAGGAGTGCAAGGGCAAGCGTCAGGGCTAGCTCTGCAACGGCCTATGTAATTCAGTATCCATCACTGCACAAGTGGCATGAATTGCGCTGTTCGGACCTCGATTGGTTATGCTTACCTGAGAATTCGCACCAGGCAAATTGGTCACAGCAATCCCTCTCTCCTTCGCAGTAGTAGGATCGATACTATCGTACCCCACGCCCGTACGCGATACGATCCGCAATCTAGGACTTGCTTCCACTTGTAATTCAGAAGCCGAAGCCCCACCGAGGCGCACAACTACTTGGTTTTAGCAACGATTATCCGGACAGCTAAAAATCGCAGGCATACTCAATTGATCTAGTCGTACTCACCCATAGCGTCAGCTTGCAAGAAGCATTCTGCTCTACTCAATCCCTGTCCATCCTTCCCTTCCTGAATCACCCTGGCAAAACGCTTCTCGGCGAGCGCCTGGGCCGTTGCGTGCAACGGAGAGGTGATGAATATGGTCGCTTCTGAGGCAGTGCGGGGACCATCTTGGGCTACGTGAGGGATAGGAATCGTCATTGCTTTCTGGGATGTGAGGGGATGCGAGAGAAGTATCGTCTCAACGATCGGACAAGCTCAAGTGGGCTCAGGTGGTCTTCAAGTGCCGAAAGCCGAACGTCGGAGCCGACATCCGATATGCCGTAAGGTGAGGATTGTGTTGCTTTTCTGAGGTCTCACACCGATTTGATATGGTCCTGGATATGTGGACGGGGTGTAACGGACAATGTGAATGGTGTGCCACACCAATCAGTCGTGTTGGTACATCCAGTAGCAGCTGATTGGTATAGGTCAAAACATCCGCAAGGCATATTTATACATGTTATGTTTCGACGCCATGTCGCCCAATCCGACGCTGATATTCTATTCATCCTCCGCGGTTCGATTTCCCCACCTCCAAATTCCGCTCCACATGCCTTAAGCATCTTCGAAATCAGCTTCCAATCTATCATTACACGAATGTTGAACTCACAGTACGAATTTCCGGCTTGAGCGTAGTTCATTGCCGACAGCTCATCCTCACTGAATTTGTCCTGGTACTTCTCATGAGTCCGTTTGAAAGACTGCATGAGCAGTCAGCTTCCACGCCGCATCTCATGAAAGCGCGAAGGAGAAACTCACAGCCACACATGTTCTGATTGTTGTTGATATAGGAGCTGGATCTGACACTCTTGGCGCCAGCACATCCGCCAAGAGCTTGGGCATGAACTTGGGTACGGTGTATGGGAAGGCTTCAACACTGTGTTGTCAGCTGGACGATCCTTGCACGTAACGGCAAGGGATAACTTACATTGCTGTTGCACCCAGGATCGCACCATGCAATTTGACGAGCTGTTCTTGATATGCCGGGTCGATCTGCCCTGGCTGTCCTCGTCGCTTGACCAATGTTATTGCCTTGATTTCGCGCGCGAAGCGATCTTTCAAGACGACCACCATGGATCGCTGTGAACATCGCAAGAATCCGCTCAAGGTACTAAGACTCGTCAGCTTGTGCTCCCAGTCAGACAGACAAGGCAAAACTCACGACGAAGCCATCTCTCGGACTTCCTGGTTCGCATCCCGCAGCGAAGCAGCCACCACATCTAGGCACTTCGCCTTGCATGTTTCCGACAAGAGCGACAGATTTCGGAAATACACAAGACTCAGCACCGGCATGCTGTGCATCTTCATCTTCCACGACTAGGATGATCAGCTCTGGGCTACTGCAGCAAGGGCATTCAGCTCACGGAAGAGTTTTCCAAAATGGAGATCAGAGCGTCCATCACTGGCTCGATCAATGGCAAAGCCGGAGTGATGGAAGTGATCAGAGCCAGCATCCGGCCAGCCATGCGTTGTAGATCCGGGTTGTCGTTCAGCTCGCGCAGCTCGAAGATTTCGGGACTGGAAGTGTCAGCAATGACAGATAGGGTATATTCGCTGAGACTTACAGGATGGGGATGATGTACGGGAACGCAGCAGCGGCATGCACATCCGACAGCTCGACAGTCAACCACGCCAAGGCTATATTGTCAGCTAACGATTTCCGAGGTACAATGATGTATCAAAGCGCACTGGTCATGGCCGCATTGTCGTGCTCCGATTGCACAGCCTTCGGCCCATGCGGTCGGTCCTCCTTCCATTTCGGCAGCTGCTCCATGATCTGCTTGAGCTGCGGCGAGAAGTAGCCCGACCGGATCTGCATGAGATCTTCTTGGCTCGTCGGATCGTCCAGGATAAATTTGTTGAGCGCGGTAGCGGATGAGAAGGATGGATGGAACTAGCTGCATCAGCCGCATTCCAAGAACTTGACTGGGGAACATACCTTGATCTGATCCATACCGTTCAACACCGAAGCAATCAAGTTCCGGACCTCGGCATATGGACAGGTAACTGAGCGGAAGTAGAAGTCCACAAAGTCCTCGGTCCAGGCGTTGAAGCGCCATCGCTGACACCGCAGAATAGATCTGACAAGCTGTACCCTTCGAGCGAGATCGAATGCCGATCCAGACTGGAAGTCGGCCGAAAGAGCGGTCGAAATGCAGAAGTCGACGAGAGGTTGGTATCGCCGAGGATCGCGGTCATTGATCACGTACTCGATCGATATGTCCCAGCACCTGATATGTCAGCTTCTCGCAAAGCAGCGGGCTGTGCGCAGCTCACTTTGTTGTGTCGTGTCTGATATTCCCAAACAGATCCGGCAACTTTGGAGTCAACCATTCCCAGAACACCGCCCGATCCTTGCCTGGCCACTCCTCCGTGCCTCGAAGGAGACCCGAGACAAACTCAAATATTGCACGCATCTTGTGTCGGTCGTAGATCTTGCTCGAGTCCATTTCGGCCATGTACCCATCGACGATCGGCTTGATCGATTCCAGTATTGGGGCACCATAGATTTGAGCGATGGCGAGGATGAAGTCGATATGGGTTGCAGAGGGGTAGTTGCGGGTGTCTTCTTGTGCCCATTGCTCGGCAAGCTAAAGGATAAGCTAAGCGTTGACTCCGTGACGATCAAGACAGCTCACCTTCTGCCACCATCCTTCTTGACCCGTCAACTCCTGTAGCATCTCCACAGCCGGCATGCAGTCCGGGTCGACCGTCCACGCCTGCTCATCCCAGCCCGACAGTCTCGACACCTCCATCGTCTTGCCCCAGACTAACCACCCTGAATCAAGTCGATCCTGCAGTACCGCCGTCTCCTGCTTCTCAGGAACTGGTAGTCTGAAAGCCGCCAAGTATTGAGCAGTGAAGGCTGGAGACGTATCGGTGAGCTCGATATCCTTGGAGAAGGGGTCGATGGGCTCTTGTAAGAGGAGTCGACGCTCGTCACCTCCGCACAGCGAGCGAAGGGCAATGTGGAAGAGCATGCGTGTCAGTCCACTAGATGAGTCAGCTTCGGAGACACGAGGAACCGGACTGCCAGCTTACATTGTGCCAAAGTCTCTGATCCTTGGATGAGGATTCTGCACATTCTCCGCGAAGAACCTCGCCAGCCGTATGTCGGTAGGCTTGTCTCGCCTAGTCATAGTGTATAGGAACCTGGACGCCGACCAGACGTATCGCCAATTGAGACTCGTGTTGGTTGAAATCGCTAAAACCTTGTCGACAAAGGTATCATACCCCTGATCTTGGAGCGTGATGAGGTCTCTCTGCGCCTGCCGAAGTTTCTCGACAACGGTGAGGCCGGGTGACCTGCGGAGATACGCGCCCAGGGCATCGGCGGCAGCGTCGACCTTTTCAGTGTCGACCTCGACATTGAGACTGGACGGTTCTTTGATCGAAGCGATGAGTTCCTCCGTCGCCTTGGTAACTAGCGCCTGAACCGATGCCTTGTTTTCATGGTGCGCGTTCAGAAGGGCTTCGGTGAGTTGGACGAGATGTCGCCAGTCTCGACCGATACGTGTGATGCCGACGTGATTGTACCGTAAGACGTACAAGGCGCCCTTCATCCGATCTGGGTCGGTGCCGGGGAGAAGGGCATCGAAGAGGAGCGGGAAGCAAAGGACCCAGGTCCCGCGGTACACCTTTGAGATGGTCTCCAGAGTGCCCTGCGCCGACCGCCGTACCCGGACGAAGGGCGACAGGCAGAAGTCAAGCATGTTCTTGATGAGCTTGTCATCAAGAGCGGACCGAACGCGGTAATATGCCAGTGTCGTCAATCGATTCTGGGAGTGAACCGACGCAGCAGCCATAAAGATGTGGCGGTGTTGCTTTCGCTGGCTCTCGTACATCCGCTTCGTGGCCTGCATACCGCTATATGCAGTCTGAGCATTCGAAAATTGCTTCGACCGGATACCGTACGCGGTGAGATAGGTTCCGATGGTCGACACGAGGATTTTGACGCTTTCGACGGAATTATCTGACTCGCCAGCATCTCGCATGGCCGATGCAGCGCGGTGCAAGGTCTCGCCAACACGTTGACGGAATTGTGCGACTCGCTGATACTTTGGGTCGTTTGGGTCGGACAAAATGATGCCGGACCTATAAGGCGGAAGAAGGCGTAGCATCTCGGCGGGTAGCGCACTAGATATATCAGCGACAAGGTCTTTGATATCCGATCACGTCAACTGACCTCTCGGCAACCTGACCTCCCTCCTTCAGCGAATTGATCTCCGCTATCAGGTTGTACGACCCCCTGAGTGTCTTGTCGATGACGCTCGCGGCTCGACAGAACTCATTACTCCAGACATTGTCGCCGACTTTGCGATTCTCTATCAAGTCGCTGAGCTTGGCAACGGACTCTTCGGCAAGATTGAGCATGTCAAAGGCCATGCTGATTTGTTGCTCAGAGGGCACGCGCCAAGAAGGCGAAATTTCGGTCGCTCGATACAGCTTGCCCCACCAGAGAGTATGATTCTTCTTGACGTCTATTGAGTCAGCTATGTCACTTCCTCTATTGCTGGTTTATACTCACCATCACTATCGCGTTCAGACTCCAACATGCTCATCTCTGCGAAGTATATTGACGTCAAACAGCTGATGGACTTCTCGACGAGCTTGCCGGTCCAGTGCCATCCGCGCTCAGAGAGCGTGTTGTCAATCATTGCTTTCATGAGATCGAGGTAGTCTGTGCGCCATCTCGGGTCCGACAACTGCGCTCATTAGCTCTGGCTCTCAGGAGAAGGTGAAGAACTCGCATCAAGGCGACCGGGAATGAGCATTCCGTATAGGATACTCTGCCACCAATGTAGACTTGCGTCTGAAGCTCGAGGAATCGACGTGATCTGTGTCCGGGTAGACGAAGCTCCCGCTTTGAGCTCGGCAAGAATCCTAGCTTTGCAAACAGGGAATAGTCGTGCCCATACTTGCGAGGCCCGAGTTGCAGCGAGGTTTCGGATCAGTTCGCCGACAGCATCGACGCCGTTACTTCTCGTGGTCGTACTAGCATAATCGGCAATCTGCTCGAGGACAGCTTCAAAGAGCTTGTCATCTAAGGCAGCGAACACTCCCCCGCAGGTGTGCTAACTTGTCAGCTGGGTTCTTGGTCGGCAGGGACAAACGATCAACTGACCAGTACACTCATCAAAGTCAACTGCTCCGTCTTTCCACCTGCTTTCCCAGACTTTCCACCCTCCTCCGGCAAGTTGCTGAACAGCAATAAGACACGGCCAAGAAACTCTGGCACCCAATCTCTGAAGGCAGAGGTCGCAAATCGAACCCTCGAATTGACCTCTTCAGGACTGAGATCCTCCAGCTCCTGCTGGCTAGGCTCATTGGGGTCGTCCTTCAGTGGTGGTCTGGCCGCTTTGCGGAGTGCGCGAGAGCCAGGCGTGGCATCGGAGACTTCGTCGGTGTCTGATATATCGCCGATACGGATAAAGTCTACCATGTTTGAGATGGCCATACATGATAGTCCAGTCTTGGCGGGGTCGTTGAGATCGATACCGGGTAGGAGGAGGGCGAAGCTGTCGGCGACGTACATACCGCCCATCCGCCAGAGCTGACGTGCGGACAAGGGTTGAGCCAGAGCCGCGAGAGCGTATGTTACAGCAGGAGTCCGATTGGTCTGTTGTGTCAGCTCTGACCAGCATGAGCCTCCGACAGCGAGCATACCTCTTCGAGTCCTTGCAGAGATGGGACGATCCGCTCCATGAGCGCAGGCATGATGAGGTCGGGCTCGAGTATGGACAGGCGCTTCAGGGTTGACACAGCGGAAGAGACCGACTCCATGTCCTGATTCATTAGATATGCTACTGCATTGAAAGAAGGGGGGCATACCTTGTTGAACATGGCAGTCAGTGCGAGTGGCCGCATGCACAGCACAAACTCTCTCTTGATCGTTGGAGTCAATCGCCAAGCTTCTGGGGTCCGGCATGTAGGTTCTTCCTCCGCCTTCCAACGCTCCACGAAGTTGTGGGCTAGGTGGGAGAGGAACGCAGTGAGGAATGCCGACCAATGACCGGAATTACTAGGGTGGAAGAACTGGCCTGTCAGCTTTGACAGCAATTCGAAGATCAATTAGCTCACAGTCTCGCAGCTTGTCAATAGCCTGGAAAGATGATCCAACGCCTTGGAACCAGCCATGTATTTTCGCTCGGCATCCCCTTGTCTACCCGCCGCAGCTAGACTATCCTGGCTTCCACTCCGCTTGAATGCTGAGCCATTCTGCACTCGCGCCAAAGCGGGATTGATGGGCGTCGCAGTACCTGGCGTAGCAGTCGCGGAGCCACTCCTGGCCGCATCGGCGTCTTCAGCGATACAGTAGATGATGGTTTCGGCAAGGGATTGGACTCGGTCGATAGGTTTCTTAGCATCTAGAACCTTCTTGCTGGTACGCGCGTCGGCGGAGGTGATCGACATGGCGTTATGCGAGGCAATGCTACCACCGACGGGAACATCTAATCAAGTGAGTTTCGCTGACGCACCTGAGAAGGAGGCAACTCACTCAGTGACCGCAGGCACTTGGTCATTAAAAACTCAAACTCCTGCTCGGTGAAGATTCCGATGTCCTTCCTGATCCCCTGCCAATTGGGATCTTCGCTTCGTGGCTCTGGTGAGATCTTCGCCGGGTCGACCCAGTATGTCAGGCCATCATCATCCTCGATGACATCCCCTTTGACATGCAGTAGTCGGATCTGATGATTCCGCTCCATTCTCTTTGGCCCAGGATTCCTCGCTTCCTCCTCGGGAGTGTTGAAAGTGCCCCGAGGGATCTTGTCGAGAAGTGAGGGATCGGACTTTCCGGGATCGGTATGTGAGATACTGAGTTGACCCATGAGATCGGACGCTTGATCATCCCATAGTCCACTGTTGAATCCGCCCCATAGGCGGAAGACTGTGGAATCAGTACTGACACCAAGTAAGGAGCACATGCTTACTTACTGAGCGGGATCCACCTCTGGGGGTGTGAGATGGGCAGGAAGTGGACCAAGAATGTTTGAGTGGCGAGAATTGAGTCCATACTCGGCTCGAATTGCGGAAGCATGACCTCGAGCATCTCGTCCATGTCTGAAGGGTGGAAGAATCGTTGTGCCGATTCGGCCACGTTGAGAAGGGTAGGTGCGAGGTTGAAGGCGTGGCGAGCGAGTTTGTTGGGATGAGGAAAGAGCTCGCTGTATAGAGCGTCGTAGAGAGGTCGCCATGGCATGCGGAAGTCCCAGATGGACAGCATGCGATCGCTGAGGAGTGGGATGAGTTGATTGCCGCAGTTGTCGACGAATGTGCCTGTAAGACCAGGTACGACTGAGTCGTCAGCTTGGTTCAGTTGCAGTAACGAGGCAGTTTACAGAGAAGCTCATAGTAGAGAAAGATGAGCTTGATCTTGATATCTCTCTTCATCGGATATCCCATGCTCATCCATCTAGGTACTATTAGCTTTGAGCCAGGATTTCCCGCAGTGGACAGCTCACATAGTCAAAGCAGAGTCCCACATCCTGAAGCCTATCCCATATTCCCGTGCTTTTACACACTCTACAAGGCGCTGGCAGATGAGTTCCAAGCGATCGTCCATTTCCGCCAGAGTTTCCACCTCGTATGGCAGAGCAAGTGGCAGGCCGAGGCATGACAGGCGTGGATCATCGGGCTGAGTGCACCATCAGCTGTATCCTGGTATGACAGATCAACAGATAGGATAGCTTACGCTCGTTGTTATGGGAGCTGATGCACCTTCCGGTGTGAAGGGTTCCGCTAAACGATTTGGCACCGGACAGGGCCAAGCATCACCCATCGCGTCGAAGTCGTCCTCGTCGGCTGTATGTTTGAAGCGGTATCGGCGTTTGTTGGCGGATGATTTGTTGAGTTTAGGTGAGGGTCCGTGCATAGTATCGCAGTGCGAGGGTTTGATCGGATAGGCGTCCGTGGTGGATATGATTGTAACAAGAGAGAAGACGGTGATGAGCAATCGTCCTCGTTCTTTCAGATCGTCAACCCGCGTGGGAGCGAGGTCAGACAGGGATAGAACAGATCACACACACATTCGTCTGCGTAGCCTCCGTCCTCAAGTGCGGCAACAGCCTCTGCTAGCTCGTCCTCCTCCTCGTCTTCGTCGTAGTAATCCTCGTATGCTCCTGATTCCGCCTCTGCTTCGGCTCCGTAGGATGGGATAGTTGTTGGGCGAGTGGCTGAGGTTGGTACTGTAGATATGTAAGCTGCGGTCATGGTAGGTAAGATTGATGCGCAAAATGAGAGTGTCCCCGGGCATGCAGTGAAGTAAGGCGCGTGCGCGGCCCAAGAGAGGAGGGACGCTTACGAGGGCGATGAGGTGTCGCCTGACTTGATTGACCGACGGCGATAATTCCCCGTGCTGTCATACTGATGGCGCTTCGTGCGCCTTTGTTGTCCAGTTCCTGGTCCCTAGTACCGCACCGATGATGCTGTGACGCTGTCTGAGCGAAGGGATGTTCTGTGTAGTCGAAGTTGCGAAGCGAGATGTTGCCCATTCCTCATTATGGAGTACGCTCTCATCTCCGTCGCTTCCGTCGGAAACCCCTTTCAGCTAGTCTCGATACCCGCCGACCCTTGCGTATGAATTCATGCGATGCGTTTACGGGGATGGAGGAGGAAAGGGATGGCAAGCGAGACTACTTTCAGCGACATCCGATGATCATGCCTACAAAAGGTAATGATCATGCGCACCAAGGGTGCGACTTTGTGGGACAGCCAACATGGTCTATGAGCGGGTGAACCCGGTACTCAACGACGCGTTGCTTGCTTCACCAGTTCCCAAACGACCGCATCCCGGATGGTCAATTAAGCCATCCTGTCGCAAGACTGGAGATACGCCCGTCAGAGTTCCGGGTCCTCTATCTATTGCCAGCTTCCCAGTCGACAATAGACGATCACTTGTTATTAACTTAATGACTTGACTTATGTCTTGTCTTTCTAATGACTTATGTCTTATGTTTTTGCTTCGTTTGGCCCCCGAAGGGATGAAAGTATGGCCTCAGGGAACCTACGGCTCCCATCCAGAGCTGCGAGTTACGGCGTTATCTTTGGCCTCGATTTTGAGCGGAGTTTTCTTTTTTGCTTCCATTGTGGCGGCTCGGACGATGACCGGGGCTGATTTTTATTGCGATAGGACCGTCGGATCGATCCACGAGGAGAGCAGATGGTGAGGAATGAGGAGTTTGCCACCCAAGATACTTCTCTCTTCATACTTCTCTCTTCATACTTACCTATGAGCATACAACCGCGACGCACCGCATCGGCTCACCGCCGCTTGCTCGCTCGCCTTATATACACATCAAATCCAGTCCAAGCTTGGAGCTCTCGAGCTATTAAAGGGGTATCACAGTATCCCGTCTGTGCTCGCGCACGGCTGCTATACCCACCTCCCTTCCTGTCACTTCCTCCTCGGAGGACACTGACTGCCCTCGGGCCTCGCTTCAAGTCCAGGACTTCAATCCCAAGCCCCCGTGGCATTACTCAAGATACCATGAATTCCCACTCACTTTGTCGTGCGTCAATGTCTGACTGGCGGCGAGCGAGCCTGCCATATACACACAAAAGGCGCTTGACTAAGATATGAAACGCCATTGCCCTGTCAGGCCCATTGTCCCTCCCTGGGCTTGAGCCACGGCAGCAGCTTGCTCGAACAAAAACGCCCATATGGCTCGGATACAAAATCTGAAACTGATTACGTCATGCCGCAACCTCCTGAAACACAACCTCCGCACGACCTTATATGACCCCGCCTATCTGCGGCGCTTATGTATAACAATCGATCGAGGTAAGGGTGCATCTCCATTTCAGCACCACACGAAGCAACGAGCGAAGGGGCGTTGAGCCACCTTCAGGTAAAAACAACAACCGGTACGGGAGCTGTTCAACATTTCCGCTGCCAATTGACCTTCGTTTCATCTCGAAGGCGGGCCCACTGCTGAGTGCTTTTTGCCTCTTTCGGCGAATTGCATTGTCATTAGTAGTTTCCATGCATACAGATCATACAGATCATTGCGCGCATTCATGGGCTCGCAAGGTAAGGCAGAATAGCCATCTCTGCTTGATACTATACACTTACTCTCACATTGCAAGTATGGTGCACATACCTAGCTTCGCCGGAGGACTGCTAATTGTAGCTCGACTCGCTCAAGCGGCTCTTCACCCAGACCTACACCGAGCTCTCCTGCTCCAAGGCCGACCACAAGTTGGACTGTGGAAGGCCCTATCTCAGCAAGACTCTCTGGCTGTGCATTCTCACGATGATAGGTAAGCTTTCACGAGGGAGCATGACTGAGCTGTGAGCCAAACCTCTTGGTCATCCGATGTATCTGGATCCTCAAGGTACCAAGCACATTGCTTCGGACAACCTATCAGCCATTTTGACAAGTCGATAAATGGGACGTTCTGTCACCGGTACTGGATCGACGCGAGCTCATACAAGCCTGGCGGTCCCGTCTTTCTTCTCGACGGTGGGGAGACAAGTGGAGCTGATAGGTGAGCTCAATCTTTTCAGAATAGTGGGAGTACCGTTGTTGACATTGCAGAATACCCTTCCTCGAGAAGGGCATCCTTCAAATCCTGTCGAACGCTACATATGGCATGAGCATCGTGCTGGAGCATAGGTAAGCTGTAGAGACTGGATAGGGCTAATATCAGGTACTACGGCAAATCCATTCCCGTGCCTTCCTTCTCGACCGACGATTTGCGTTTCCTGAACAACGCTGAGGCCTTGGAGGATTCAGCCTATGTCAGTCGGCTAAACCATAAGCAGGACTCCAGAAGTTGATAGTCACAGTTCATCCAGCACTTCGAACCACCAGCATCTGTGATATCGCTGGACTCCTCCGAATCGTTGCACCCAAATCAGACCGCTTGGTTCTATTACGGTGGATCATACGCCGGAGCCCGAGCGGCCCACATGCGCACGCAGTATCCCGAACTTGTTTGGGGTGCCATAGCAAGTAGCGGTGTGTAGCTCATCCTGTCTCGTGCAATATGGTTCGCCTCCATTGCTGATTGATCAGCCGTCACCCATGCTCAGGTCAACTTCCCGGAATACTTCGATCCCATCCAGGAATATGCTCCGCCTGATTGTATATCTGCCATCCAGAGCTCAGTAAAATTGGTGGATACCATCCTCGACCTTCCAGGCCCGGCTTCGGGACTGCTCAAGGACCTATTTGGGCTGAAAGAACTGGAAGACGATGATTTCGCAGAGGTACTGCAGTCTCCGCTAGGTCAGTTCGATCAGACCCGAGACTCATCTTGAGCTGATCAGGCAGGGTATTGGCAAGCCAAGAACTGGGATCCGAAAGGTAAGTCAACCTAGCCGCCTTGAGTTGATCGTATAGTCGGATCCAACGAGTTCCAGAATTTCTGCAATGCTCTCACTGCTGGAGGCGGCAGCAGCAGGATCGGTCTCATCAGGATGTAGGTGATGATGTCCTATGTATAGGATAAAACAGCTAACAGATTAGACCTGCCGAACTAGTGAATTACGCCAAGTACATCAAGGAGAATATCGTCTCGCAGTGCCCTAAGGAGGCCGGCATCGAGGAATGCTTTGGATCACACAACGACGCCAAGTTCGAGGATGACGGGTTGGACCAGACGTGGAGACTTTGGCTGTTCCAAGGTCAGCTATGATATCTGGACCGTTTGACCGACGTAAGCTGATTAACGCAGTCTGCACCCAGTGGGGATACTTCATGCCTGCACCCCTCGAAGGTCCAAGCTTACTTTCGAAACAGTCAGTCGCCATCATTCACAAAGAAGCGAAGAATTGCTAACGGACAGCCTGACCCTCGAGCACAGCTCAAAGATCTGCAAGCAGGCCTATCCACCCGGAAAGCACTTCGCGGTGCCTGAATGGCCTGATGTGGACGAGGTGAATAAACGAGGCGATTATGCTATCCAAGCGGATAGATTGGCGTTCATGGATGGAGACAGAGATCCTTGGAGACCCATGGTGAGCTGCCGCACACGCTCATTTGGGATGGATCAGCTTACCGTGTAGACTCCCCAAGCTGATCTCGCTCCCAAACGCGAATCCAGCATTGACCGCCCGAGGCGCATCATTTTCGGTCAGTCCCTGTGCTTCAGGTCCTAGTATATCCGGACTGACGGTACAGATGGGGTGCATCACTATGATGAGAATGGCTTGTCTGATCACTCGCTAGAGCCTGAGAGGATCAAAGATGTGCACGCGTTCGAGGTGGAGTTCATCAAGAAGTGGGTCAAGGACTTTGAGAAGGCAAAGCGCAAGTAGGGCCTATCTGCTCATCAATCGGATATCGGACACCTGGAAGTCGCTATAGATACCTAGAGTACGCAGAGATTGTCTCTGCATAGATAGCATGTCGTTGCCTAGGCTACCAACAGGGACTGGACCCCGATATAGCACCATTGTCCAAAAGCGGACATAGGGAGGATGTCCGTTGAGTGGACGTCATGTCGAGCGCGTGCGAGATACGCAGCCGAGGAACGTCGCCATAGACAACTTGAGCTTTCACATCACGTTCAACAAGCAGCTCTCGGCCTCCCGCCCCGCACAGTATCGCAGCAGGTCTGGCGAACAGCGCATAATACCAGCGCCGGCTTTTTCTGGGTATCAATCACCCTCGCAACGTCACTGTCGCAGGTGTCCACCTTCCCTACCAGCCAGGTCCATTCATCAGCATGGCGACGGCCCGCCGTCGACCGAAGGGTCAACAAACAGCCAAGGAAGCTGTGGCATACCCCGCCATACAGCTGTACGACGATGTCCCAGAGAAGGTCGCCGGGCCTAGTACGACAGGAGGCACCAAGAGCCAGACAAGCAGTGGGAAGTCGAGCCGGACAGGTAGTCTGTCCAAGGCTCGGGCAATGGTTGCGGAGGGCTTGAAGAGCCCGTCGTTTGGTAGTCTGAAGTTAGAAGAGATAAGGGAGAACTTCAATAAAGGGGTGGAGGTCAAGTGAGTGCATCTCATCCTGTGTGTGTGACCGAGAAAGGGGTCGTGTGAAAATGGGAGGGTCCGGCGCAGGCAGCTGGGGGGCGCCTAGCCTCGACGTAGGGCATGACGGCCCGCTCGTATTTAGTCATTACCAAGCACATTTGTGCCGAAAGCTGAGAGAGCACAGCTGACATAGGCTCAGATTCGCACCACTCAATATACCCCCTCATCGTCGGCTGCAGACGTTCGCCGTAGCGTTCTGGGCCCTATTACTGCCTATCTGCACCTTCTGCTTCCTCATGTGCATGTCCTACCCACGGTTATGGGGAATAATGATTCCGTACCTCATCTGGATACAATTCGACCGGGCGCCAGATACAGGAGGGAGACCGAAGAAGTGGCTCCGGCATGGTCGACTGTGGAAGTACTTTGCCGGTGAGCCATGCTATACACTATGTGTTGGCGGTGGCAGAGAGAACGGACAGTAACTTACCAGTCAGACTATTACCCATGTAGTATTGTCAAAGAGGCAGAACTCCCTCCGGACAGACCATACCTCTTTGGATACCATCCACACGGCATTATCGGGATGTACGTAGTCTCGCAGTACAATCGACTTACGCGTAGCTGATGATTAGGGGAGCCTTCGCTACCTTCGCTACGGAAGGCACAGGCTTTTCGTCGATTTTCCCCGGGATACATCCCCACCTCCTCACCCTCGAATCCAACTTCAAGCTTCCTTTCTACCGTGATCTTCTCCTCCTGCACGGGATATGCTCCGTATCCAAGCCCTCTTGCGCCAGCATTCTTACTAAAGGCGCTGGAAGCTCCATCACGATCGTCGTAGGCGGTGCTGCAGAGTCGCTTGCAGCTCACCCAGGAACGGCAGATCTCACGCTGAGGAAACGGATGGGTTTCATCAAGATGGCGATAAAGCATGGAGCGGATTTGGTTCCTGTGTTCAGTTTTGGCGAGAACGATGTGAGTCTTAGTGCTCCAGCTAGTGAGATCAATCCTGACTGATCTCACAGGTGTATGATCAGCTGTGCGTGAAATTGTGCATCACCCCGTACCCCTGCTGACTCTCCAGGGAGAATAAGAAGGGTTCACTCGTGTATAAGTTGCAGAAGCGTTTCCAGAGCATTTTCGGGTTTACCTTGCCTCTCTTTTTCGGACGAGGTATCTTCAATTGTAAGTCTCCGTCTTCATGCGCGTGAAGTAAACCCTGCGCACCTTGCTGATCGGGTAGATAACTATGGCTTGATGGTAGGCCATGTAATACTGTGTCAAGTAGCACACGAGCTCACACCGTCAGCCATTTAGACACCCTATTGTATCCGTTTTCGGCAGGCCGATACACGTCACGAAAGATGAAAACCCCTCGAGCGAGATGCTACATGAAGTCCAAAATCAGTACATCGAAGAATTGATGAGGTGAGCACAGCTCCAAATGCACCTGCTGTACCGCTGCAAGTCGCTGACACAGCAGCATTTGGGACAAGTATAAGGACGTATACGCTAGGCATCGGACGAAGGAGTTGACATTGATAGAGTAGAGATGCAATCAGTTGTTCATGCTTTATATACTCTGACATCAAATCGGAAAACTCCACTAGCCACGATCGCTTCCGGAGTGAAGAGTCGGTATGATGATGATGATCGTAATTGTGACGCCTAGTCCCCTGCTTGACAATGACTGAATACGTCGTCGAGAGCCGCGGAGAATGGAACGAACCCCCGTCCGAAGTAGGAGGGGAGCGGAACTCGCTCTGTGCGCTTCCGAGCACCTGGATTGTCGTGAGAATATGACTACCAAGCGACTCTGCGAATTATCAGTTCATGGCCTTCACAGCGAGATGACTGAGTCAACATACCTATAAGGAAGGGCAATGTAGAAACGAGGCTGCGCAACGAAGAATTTCGGTGTGTGTCCACGGTGGCGAAGCAGGCGGACACCGTGGGAAAGTGGATCTTTGGGTTGCCCAAAAGTTCAAGTCCAAGCAATCATACTGTAGCTCTCTGTCATATCGAACTCCAACTCCAGCTGGCACATCGTGAGGGTATCGCCAGGGTCGACCCGGATGTCCATATAGCACCATTCCTTTCTTCACCCGCCCCCTTGCGGGCGTCATCGCCAAGTGCTCTCTATCGGCAAGGCGATACTTCCACTCAGCTGCCATCATGCCGACCGAGAACTACAGCCCGAACTGGCACGTCCGCTGCGTGTCGGTTCCTGGTCCAGATACAGATATGACACTGCACGTATCGTTCGATAATGCGCGATATATGTTTGGGTGCGGGGAGGGCACACAGCGGGCGTATGTCCAGAAGAAGCTTGGTCTGCGAGGGATAGAGGCGATCTTCCTGTCAGATACACAGAACCGGACAAGAATGGGTCTACCAGGTGAGGCTACTTGCAGAGCTGTCGAGGAGCGTGCTGATCCGCCTCAGGGGTCATTATGACTGCGGCAGACGTTGGTATACCTCAGCTGAACGTGATCGGTCCGCCTGACATGTCTCACTTCATCTCGACGTTTCGCTCTTCAGTCATGAGGTAAGCAGCACCGCACCTGTGGTCGATGATACCGGTTGACAAAGGGTTCCAGATCGGACTTCAAGGTCATACCCAAATCCATGCCAATCGGAAAAAGTCCACACGACGTTACGGAGATGTTCCACTCGTCAAATATCACCGTCACAGCTGTCTCGCTAGTTCCCCCCGCACTTCGCACTGCCCCAATAGTCAGCGACAATCCACCTATCGACATCAGCACCTTCAGACCGGACTTCTCCACTATTCGACCGGCGACGATGCTGCGGCCTGAATTGGTGGCATGGCGAGATCTTATCGTTTCGCATATGTTCACACGGTCAGATGGCACCGATGGGCGGCGGGATCAGGCAAAAGCTCCATTCGTCCGCGGAGATGGTACATTTGCGGCGAGCTGGCCTGAGCTCAAATACCCGCTGCCACTGCCCACGCCAGAGGAGCAGGCAACGGAGCTTGTGTATATACTCGAACCGCCACCGATCCGCGGCAAGTTCGATGTCAAACAAGCCGCCGCGCTTGGGGTACCTAATGGGCCGATCCGGGGCAGATTGGTCAAGGGAGAGAATATCGAGGTGGATGATCCGACGGTAGAGGGTGGGAAACGGATCATCCGACCAGAAGACTGTGTGTCTGGTGGGGGTCCGGGTCCGGTATGTGATGAAAACTTGCTCTTCTTGGCAGAGTCTGATGTGACAGATCCTGATCATCGTCACATGTTCACCGGCGAATCTCCCAAGCCTCCTCGAGTCTTCAGCCTTCCGCAGGTTTCAGTCTTCAACAGTGGGCACGGCAGTTGCGAGGAAAGTGCATATGATGGTCCATCGGGTGCTTCTGCCTGTTTGGCGCGATCCAGCCTACCAAGCCTGGGTAGCATCTTTTGGCACCGACACGCAGGTAAGCCTTTCGACACCACACTTCGAAATCGCTGATTCGTCCAGCACTTCCTCGCTGAACCCGAAACATATTCGAACGACATATATTTCCGCTCCGCCGCAGCTCACATGGATGATCTCGCTCTACTCGACCCGAAAATGTTCAGGAAGGCATACAATGATGAGTGCAGGTCCTTCGAGTCGGACCCTACATCGTCGAACTGCCGGGTACTCCTCCCCAACCATCAGGTTCGCATGCATCCTCCCGCCCCCGCCGAGCTGTTGCCCAACCACGGGAAGGACAAGCATAACTTGGAACCCAATGACAAGTCGCTGTTATCGGAAAAGGACCCTCGTTTTCAATCAGTCAGGACAAAGGCTCTCGATGCCATTCAGGCCAAGCAGACCGCTTTGACGAAATTGCAAAACCAACTCGGCCGGTCTCCTGCACCTGGTCATGATATCACCGTGGTCACACTCGGCACAGGAAGCGCCATACCATCGAAATATAGAAATGTATCCGCGACGATACTCAGCATCCCGAGATTGTGCGATGATCAGGACGGAGCGATTCTCCTCGACTGCGGCGAAGGGACTCTCGGTCAAATGCGCCGTCGATATGGTCCGCTTGGGATGCGACAACTTTATAGCGAGCTGAAGATGATCTTCATCAGTCATATGCATGCGGATCACCATCTGGGTCTGCATAGCATTTTGGAGGACCGATTCAAAGTGAGTCATAGGCTTGCAGTCTTCGATCACGATCCCCGGCTGATTTTTTGGCAGAACGGCATCACATCGACTCTATACATCCTCGCTCCGTTCCAAATTGGCTTGCACCTGCAAGAATCGGCGTCATGGCAGAAGTTGGCGTCAGACGAAGCCTTGGCGAATATCGTGTTTATCAATTCACTCCGTTTGTCGACTAGCAAAATGTACAGCCCGCGAGGAGGAGAGAAAGCGGTTGTCAAGTCCAGCCCAACTTCTTCGTCTACCGGCTCTACCAGCGAATCTACGAGGGCGTTCTTGGAGTCGATTGAAGCGGCGCCTTATTCATGGGGACAGGAGGATATCTTTTCCGGCGGTCGCAGGTGGCCGTCTCAGGATTGCATCGGAATTTCGGAAGCCATGTGAGTTCTTCTTTCAACGTCGCACATAGAGCTATTTTGATACATCAGCAATCACAATTTCAACCAATCCATCATTCAGTTGACGATTGACCTCGGTCTTGACTGGATACACGTCCCTCGGGTAGCACATCGCGGTACTGCCAATGGGCTTGTGATCAAACACAACTCAGATTGGAAAATCGTGTACGTTCGCACGCTCTATAGATATCTCTTGCCTTCAGCTGACATGGTACAGCTATTCCGGAGACACGAAGCCTTGCGAAACACTCGTCAAAGCCGGTATGAATGCGACGCTCCTTATACATGAAGCAACCCTAGAGGACGACAAAGCCGAAATGGCAGTCCAGAAGGGTCATAGCACCTTCAGTCAGGCTATTAAAGTGGGAAAAGAGTGAGTGATGTGGTTTTACTGAAGATCTGAGCTAAAGTGGACAGCATGAAAGCCCGACATGTTCTCCTGAACCACTTCTCTCAGCGATATCCCAAGGTCCCGAAACTCCCGATGTTGATGCCCGATTCGCCCAATAGGTCTCCCCCTGGCTCTCCCCGCTCAGACCGCAATGGACCCATCGTCTCGATCTCGTTCGACCTCATGTCTATCCAGATCTCGGATATGTGGAAAATGGCTCATTATATGGAACCGATTTCGTTGTTGTTCCCCGAAGAGGAAGAGGCCGAAGGAGATGATGCTGAGGAGGTGGAGATGACCGAGGAAGCTCAGGCGAACGGAGGGTCAGGGAAAAAGAAGAAGCCAGAGAAGAAGCAGGTGGACAGGAATGGGGCTGAGAATGGCCAACAACAGAATGGCCAAGCGAAGACCGATGCAAAGAAGGCAGGAGTGGCGAAAGGCTGGGAGAAGAAGGGGATGACAAAAGCACTGGAATCAGAAAGCAAGGTGTTTGGTGAAACGGAGCAAGGGGCGGAGGCGAAGCAGGAAGTCCCGGAGAAGGCTGGTCCAGTAATTCATTTCTGCTCACTTGCCTTTGGAAGTTGACTGATACCTGTCAGAAGAGCAGTCCTCGAGTTGCTTTCGGACTTCGAAACAATAAACGTAAATCACCTATAACATCTTCTCCAACCCCCTTCCCGGCCAGCAACAAGAAACGGCAGGACTCGAGTCTACCTTCCGAAGAGATACCCGACATCGACTCAGGCTCCATAGCAGTCAGCGAAGCCAGAGAACAGTGCGAACCAATGCTGGTAGACGAATCGCCTGAAGAGATGGTGGAGGTGGTTGCTGCTGCTGAGAGTACAACTGCCGAGCAGAATACGATAGCGGTAGAAGGGGGAGGCGAAGCAACAAGTACTCCAAAAGCCGCTTCACTCCGAGCCAACATCCCGCCAGAAAACTTGACGAGCGGACTCGAAGATATCCTTGACGAACAAGCCGAGTTTTGGAAACGAGCGCGATATGCGCCAGCGCCAGGTGACGATGAGGCCCTTGCCGGTGGCGAGTCTGGACTTACACCCTCACTGAATGAGGTCGATATGAACGAGAAGCCAGTTCCTGTTGGGTCTGAGGAGAACAAGGAATAGGTTGAGGGGATCGCTGGGCGGTGTATCCCCATTGGGAATTTGGCGGGATGGGAGCTGATCGGAGCTGATCGGAGGCGCTCAGTATTGTGTAGCGTTATTTAGCTAGGATCACATCTCTAGGATATAGGAAGCTCTTGAGAATCCTCGCGACGTTGTCTTTGTCGCGCGACTTGAATGACAGCAGTCAGGGTTCCGCCGGATGTGCCTCTGGCTTAGGGATTTCTACCTTCATAGCTTGCAATGGCTATTCGACGGCCCGTGGGCAGTTTCATCGCGTTTCACAAATGTATCGTCCGTGCGCCAGTCGCGTCTCACCGCGTCGGCCGGAAGGTCCGCCCGCGACAAGTCAGACTTCTGGCTTGCAATCTACCTCGCATCTTTGACCCGCTAGGCTAGACCTGATCTTTGCACACACAGAGCGAAATGGCCGCCTCTCCATCAGGTTACGAGTCGGGGGACGACCCCATGCTCGACAACGAATCGATAACCGATGACAATTCCGATCGCTTTGCGGTGTTCATGCCGGCCGTCCAGACCCTCGTCAATGCTGTCGGAGGCTACGAGAATGTGGAGACTGTACCTGGATCAGGATTGTTCGAGATTGTTTACAGACCAGGAGACTCGATTCTGGCCGTACTGAAGGACTTGAAGCGATTATGGCGGAAAGACGACTCAGACGATGAGCGGACGGTGGCTAGATGTATGGCCAAGGCGGGTTTAATGAAGGAGTTGATTGCGCTCGTGGTGGAATGCGCGGAGAGGGGAGATTGGGGTCGGAAGGTGTCGCTCGTAGCCTGTGAGTCAGTCTCTCCAGACACATGCGCAAATCTGATCCGGTACAGGTGATCTTATTGCTGCGTTGACTTGGCCGATCGATGTCCAAGCGGAATTGAAGGAGATGGCGGACGAGCCTGATGCAGTAACGGACTATGCCACACTTCTGCGCTCGCAGGTGGAATACAAAGTGAGTGAAGATGAGGGGCACGGACGAGAATGAAGGCGGAGTGCTCATCACGTAGGCTCTCTTGCTGTACAATCACCGATTACTGAGGAGTCTACTCGCAATCATGATCCCGAGTCTAGCAGAGGAACGCAAGTGAGCTTAGATCCAAGCGACTCTAGGCGATGAGATAGCTGATGATCCAGGACGGAGAAGGATGAGCAGATCATTTCCCTCGGCCTCCACATCGTTCGAAACCTGTTGTCTATCCGTGATGCAGTTGCAGAGGGAACGGCCACTGGCGAAAAGGAAGAACTCGCTCATCTACAAGTGAGTTCTTGCCGCGGTCCACTTGAGGCTCTGACAGCTAAAGCCCTACAGTCTGCGCTCATTATCCAACTTCACGAGTTGACGTACTTTCAACTATTCTTGACAATCGCAGCCTCAGCCGAAAAGTCAGATTTCAATCCGTACAACGCGCTCGTCCTTGACATATTACACCTCATATTTCGCGGCGTTAAGCCTAAAGAGCTTATACAGGACCAAGATCGAGTAAGTTTTGCCGATCCTCAACGCTTGAGTCTTTTGTCCCGGGGCTAATCTCACTAGGCTCCAATTGATAAACTCGCCAAATTGCTAAGCGAGGAGACGCGCCAAAAATCAATGAAGTCCAAGCAGGGAATGACTCGGCATTCTCGGTTCGGAACGACAGTCGCTATTGTTGCGGTAGGTACAGCTATTGACAGTATCGATCTTATGACTGATCTTGCTCAGGGTGACCAAAAGCTTGTATTACATAGACAGAATGCTATCAATTCTGACGCCGGGAAGTTACTGGATCAAGGCAAGAAGAAGAAGGCCGGAAAGATGAAGAAGACTGTAAGTCATCTTCTGCTTGACTGTCTCTCGTTGCTAATGAGCTTCAGGATGATGGCGGCCGACATGTGGACCTTAGCCCGGATGCTCTGCGCGCATTGCAGGAATTCGCGACCTCCTTCATTGAGAATTGCTTCAACAGTGCGTTCAGTTCGCATCGGCTTAGACATGAGGGAAGAAATCTGACTGACAACTGACAGGCTTCTTTTCATCGATTCTGAAAGACATCCGGATGGAAAGGGCCAAAATCAGAGATACAGACAATACCCGAACTTTCCATCTTTCCCGCTTCTTCATGGAGTACCTCATGCTCGTCCGTGAGAAGCAGATCAAAGAGAAGGAGAAGAGTAAAGGCAAGGGTCGGGCAGACGATGTGGACGACGATGAGATATTCTTGGGGTACGCGATCGTCATGGCGGAGATGGACAGCGTGAAATGGGTGTTCAGTCGATTGAGGACGACGATGGAAGATCGGGTATGTGCAATCATAGAGGTAAACGAGTAGGCAAAGAGCTGACGGGACAGCCGCCGGCGTGGACTGAGCTCCAAGCTTGTCTCAATTGCTTCACCCAGATCGTAAGTCTCGTTCAGCTTTCTGGCTTACTCTTCAGCTACTCCTCATCGACAGCATGTCCACATCCAACAATACCTCGGACGCTGAGGCCGCTGAGATCCTTCAAAATTCAATCTACTACAACTACGACATTCTCGACTCATCCCTTACCGTCATGTCGCAATACAAAGATCAGTCCATCGCGTACTTGGAATCAGTTGTCCACTTTGCCTATGTCCTCTTACGGATGCTGGAAAAGTACAGCAAGAACAAGGGGTTCATGTATGTGCGGAAGAAGAAGGCGAGGCGGGCAATAAAGAGGAGGAAGGAGGAAGCTGCTGAGGCTGGCAAGACGATTCCGGAGGAGTATGGGGACGAGGAAGGAGCAGAAGAGATCGATAGGGATATGCCGACATATGCTGAGCATCAGTTCACATTTAAGGCGTTTGAGCAGGTGAGTTGGGCGTTGGACGCACTTCGTAATGTGTCAAAGCTGAGTTTTCTTAGCGATTCGCTCAAGAAGGAGTAACGAATACTCTGCTGGCGTATCTGACGCGGTTCAAGTCATTCGATGACCCCGATCAACTGAAGCGAGTAGTCGGGCTTATGCATCGTCAGGTCGTCAAGGCCCAGGGCGAGGGTCTATACTTCAAAGTAAGTCCACGATATTGTATTTGAGCTTAGACAGGTCACAACACTACATCTCTTCCAACGCGTCCTCGACCTCAAATCATCTCTGCCCAACTCAGAGTCCACGCGTGATCTGACTCAGATCATCACCTTTATCCTGCGCAAGTTCTTCAAGCGGATCCAGGAAGACCCTTTCCTCATCGTTGAAGCGATAACGCCCAAGGGGCGTGGCAAATGGAAGACTGTGGGAGGGTATGTAAGCGACGATGACGATGTCGCTGGCGGTGGCCGAGGTGGGAAGGGCAAGAAGGGTGGAATGGTCGATGTGATGTTTATCAAGAATAAGAAGTTGAGCTGGGGAGATCAGATGAGTGTGCTTGTGAGGGCGCTCGTGGATCAGGATAAGAAACAGTTGGTGGAGTGGATAATCGAGGTGAGTACATCGAACGTTGCCCTGGTGGACGAGCGAAACTTATGCTCCAGGTGATCACCACAGCCTTGGCTGCGCGGGAGGAGATTGTCCTCAGTGTCGATGGGGAAGCCATGCGGCCTACCGAGGTGGAAGACGACGAGGACGCAGTGAGAAACTTTGCTGGTCCCAGTGATGATGCTTTGGAGAAGTTCACGCAGCATGGTGAGTCGCCCATCAACACGAGGTGATGCGGCGGGCTGACAGACCAGATCTCGACGCGGATACCGACGATCGCAAAGCGGCCATCATGTCGAATGCACATTTCCGGCTCATGCTCAAATTGCTGAGTTTCGAAAAGACTGACGAAGAGAATAGTACGTCCCTGGGAAATCGAACGGTCCAAAGCAGCGCTGACCAAGTCAGTATCCGAGCAGAAGTTCTTCATCCCGGCCTCCGTTCTCCCATCCAACCTCACCGCCTCCAAAAGCGCTTTGGAGCAATACCTCAGCGCTCCCGCGACCGACATTGACCTCAAGACTGTCATTCGTCGAGTTCCGAAACGGCGCCGCCGCTCACCAGACTCCGATCCGGAGAATGACGAGTTGGATAGCGATGGGAACGAGATCATACGCCCGCCTAAGCCCGCACGGAGGAAGAAACAGGCCGAAACTCAGATTTACAAGAGTGCAGCGTTTATTGAGGACTCGGATGACGACGAGGCTGCGGATGCTGCGTTCTTCCAGAGAGAGAAGGAGCTCAGGGAGGAGATGAATCGGGCTGCTGAGAAGCAGGGTGGTGGAGGTGGGGTTATGATGAAGGCTGGAGTGGGGAAGAGGAAGCGGAAAGACCAGGCAAAGGGAAAGGGGAAAGGGACTGGGAAGGGGAAGGGGAAGAGCAAGGAGGTCGTAGATGACAACGATGAAGAGGATGGGGGACACGATGGAAGTGCGGCCAGAGGGATGGATGTGGACGGTGACGGGAGCGGAGATTCTGATGGAGGAGTCCAAGGGGTGAGAAGTGAGAGCGATTCCCCGGAACCGCCCGTGTCGCGAAAACGGAAATCAAGCCCGAGGGTCTCGTCAAGTTCCCCTTCTCCCGCCATGGATGAGGACGGAAACGGAGATACAACGCAATCTCGTCCGAATGGGAAGTCAAGGCGGACAGTCGGAACTGATGAGGACTCGAATTAGGTATCTTCATAGTAGGCGTTGTGATCTTCATGACATCTTGCACATATTGCATATTGCATAGTAGATCCAGTCGCGACATGTCAATTGTAACGATTGAATGAAAAGGCAGTCTGCCGCTGTAGATGACGAGCCTAGCGACGGGCAAGGGACTCCTCGGAATACCAGTTCAGACCCATCAAAGCTGTACATGTCAGTTGTGTCTTGCCATCTTCCCGTGTCACAATGGCGAACTTACAAGGCTCCTTGAGTGTCATATGCTGATAACCTAAGACGGCGAGCTACACAACGTGAGTTACTTCTTCTCAACATCAGAGACAGAGGCTCAAATCCTCACCCCTCCAGCGTCCGATGCGAAGTGATAACCCGCCTTGAGGGGGAAATCGCACCATCGCGCAATGAAGCATCGCGAGAAATGACCATGAGAGAAGATGATGACGTCGGCTGAATCGATATCTTCTGGGGACGTAGCAGTCTGTTCGGCCTATTCTTGTGAGCAATTGTGGAAGACACTGCGTAAGCCGGACGACACGAAACATACTGCAGCGTGGATGGCCCGGACTTTGGCAATGACCCTGTCGACCCTGTCAGACATTTGCTGTGGACTTTCTCCGGGTGTCTCGCCAGGTGGACATCTTTGTATTCTCAGCTTCATCGTTCTGATAATTGACTCATGCGGATGTTGTGGCTGACTCACCCGTCTGTCCAAATGTCCCAGTTTGCCTTCTCCTTCCGGATATCCTTGGTCAATTTACCTTCATACGCTCCGTAATCCCACTCCCCAACTTCGGGCTCGGTAGAGATATTGCACTTGGCCGGTTTGTTATCGCCGAATAGCTGTCGTCATGTCAGTCTGGCTACTCGTACTTTGTATGTCCTTCTAAATGAAGAGAAAGTGGGAAGAAGACGACGCACCAGCTCCGCGGTCCTCTGTGCACGTCTCCGGGGCGATACCAAGATATGCCGAAGATGAGTGGGGTCAATAAGCTCTGGTTATCGATGAGCAGATGCTCATGGGCAGTTTACGACCTCAGCCCAGAAATTGGGCAACTTACTCCCTTCGCCAATCATTTTAGGACCCATCTCTTTGACTGTCTTTTCGCCATTGGCGGTGAGTGGGATATCAGACACGCCTGTCTGTTGAATGAGATCAGCATGATCATAAGTTACTGGAAGGGATGGTGACAGGGCTCACATGCCTGCCATTGAGAGACCACTCGGTCTCTCCTGCTATCGTCAGCACTCCCCTTCTCTCTTCGACAATGGAGCCCAGGCAGGTGACCTACCGTGACGGACGAGATAGACCCTCGGCATACGCCTCTTGGTGGCGTGGCTGGCATGTTCTGCTAGTGCTATATGGTCTGACATCGTGCTAAGAGGTATCTGTATAGCAATGGCTATGTACTACTGCTCTTCAGCTGCAAGCTGAGCGGCCGGATCGGGCCGGTTCCGACGGAAAGAAAAGAGATGCCCGTGCGTCGGTGGAGGTGTTTCACTTGTTCAGCGAGCGTGGAACTTGCTCGAATTTCATACTCGACTGTACCATCCGGCCACCTCCATACAGCTCAAGATGTCCCGCACTATCTGCTACTTTGATATCAGCATAGCCGATAAGCCGGCCGGGCGGATCACGTTCGAGCTGTACGATGAGCTCTTACCCAAGGTATGTCATTTGAGGTTGCCAGCAGAATTGATCTGACTCTCTAGACTACCGAGAACTTCAAGCAGCTCTGTGTCGGTGACAAGGTCAATGCTAGCGGCGTCAAGCTCGCTTACGCCGGCTCCTCGTTCCACCGATGTATCAAGGGGTAAATCGGTCCTTCTACGACTTCAGCAACGCTTGAAGAGCTCACGTTTCAGGTTCATGCTCCAAGGTGGAGACTTCACCCGGGGCGATGGTACAGGAGGAGAGTCCATCTACGGAGAGAAGGTAAGGCTTACTGTCGACTACCTGATAGAAGGCTAACATCTCAAGTTCGAGGATGAAGGCTTCCCCGTCAAGCACACAGTTCCCATGCTGCTCTCCATGGCGAACGCAGGCCCCAACACGAACGGCAGTCAATTCTTCATCACCACGTACGTGTCACTCAGTACCATATTAGTATCAACACTGACGATACAGCGTCCCCACTGACCACCTCGACGGAAAGCATGTGGTCTTTGGCCGCGTTCGATCCAATCGCGGACTAGTGCGCCGTATTGAGTCTCTGCCGACCAAGAATGATAAGCCTCTCGAGCCGGTGGTGATCGCCTCGGCGGGTGTGCTGTCCGAGGAGGATCTAGTCAAGGAGGCGGAGGAGAAGAAGGCGACTATGGACAACGCAGGTGATGATGACATATACGAGGTCAGCTGCATTGGACCGTGCCGTGATCGGGACTGAAAAGTCCGGGGAATCAAGCTGACAAGCTAGGACTACCCCGTCGACGAAGAACGGATCGATGCTGAGAAGCCTGAAGAGGCGCTGCAAGTCGCTACCAAGTTGAAGGAAATTGGGACCAAGTGAGCTGTCCATCTTCGTGCGACCAACGAGTAAAGCTGACGTTCGCAGGGAGTTCAAAGCGGGCCAGTACGCCATCGCCCTCGACAAATACACCAAAGCCCTTCGATACCTCGATGTCCACCCTGTACTCCCTGAGGACGCGCCCGCAGCCATCATTTCCGGCTTCCGAAACACACGCTTCCCTCTCCTGACCAATGCCTCGCTTTCCGCATTGAAATGCAACCCTCCCGCCGGTAGTCTGGCAGTGTCGCTCGCTACCCGTGCTCTCAATGTTGAGGATCTCACGCCGGAAGAGAAGGGCAAAGCGCTCTACCGCCGGGCGCTCGGCCGGGTCCAGACCAAGGACGATGAGGGTGCTGAGAAGGATCTGAAGGAGGCAAGCAAGCTCGTTCCTGGCGATGCTGGAGTGAGCAAGGCGCTGAAGGAGGTTGAGGGGCGGAGGAAGGAGAGGAAGGAGAAGGAAAAGAGGGCGTATGCCAAGATGTTTGGGTAGATACGAAGAGTTGGAAAGGCTCTCGTCAAAAGCTGGCTCACAGCCAAAGGTCCCAACACAAGAAGATGTATGACGTTGTGACCCGCTTGTGATCCCGGACGCCGCAGCTGCACTGACTGCTTGCTGCAGGCAACTCAGTCCTTGAAGGGAAATTCGGATCTCGATACTGAGCCGGCGAAGTTGACGTGACCTACACATCGCATCCCGGAGCACCAAGCACATTATCAAGAAGAACTAGAGTCGTATCATCTACTTTCCAATCCCGAACCTCTTCTTCTGCTACAGAGTCAGCTTAGTTCCCACATCATAGGACAGCAATGGACTCACGGTTCCCTTCTCAGGCGTCAACGGCCGCCCACTCTCCAACCGCCTTCGCTTATCCTCCAGCTCCAGACGTTGCTTCTCCAAAGCCTCCTTCATCTCCCTATGACGCGCATACAGCTCTTCCTCAGACTGCTTGAGCTTGGACTCCTTCTCCTGCACTTTCTGCTGGAACACCATCTTCATCTCAGCCTCCATCTTGGCCAATTTCTGTTCTTGGTGCGCGCGCTCCTCTTGCTGCTTTGCCGCTGGGCTAGGGTTCTGTCAGCCAATGATCTGTAAACAGTCATAGCTCAAGATCTAACTCACTTGGTCTCTCTAAAGACGCTCTCATCCTGATTGACTCCCATCCCCTTCAACTTCTCAGTCCGGTAGTTCTCATACAAGAAATCGTTGGTGTGTTCCCGCAATTCCTCCATGTGTGTCCGGACAAGCATCTGACGGAGTTTGACAAAGTCGCAGTGTGCCTCGTTGTCCACCTCGATCGCTCCCCAGGGATAGGCACGACCACGAACTTCTCGGCCGTCGTTTGTACGCACGATGGAGTCGGAGCCGACCACTGCGAAGGGAACTTTGGACTAAGACGATGTTAGCCGAGGACTGCGAAACGTAACGGCGGAACGCTTAACTCACCATGATCTCCTCATTCTCCTGGACTGTCTCTTCGTCCTCGTTCTCATATTGAGGTGGTCGGAAGATGCGGATGTTGTGGTGGGCGACGTCATTCAGGATCTGCAGTATCAGGTTTTGCGCTTCGTGAGTGACCATTACGAAACATCCAACTGACCCGTTCCTTGAAGAGAGCCACCTCCTCATCGGTCAATGTATCCGCCTTGGCAATGACAGGAATGAGGTTGACCTTGGTGTGTAGGCGGCGCATGAACTCGACGTCGATGGGTTTGAGTCTGAGGTGTCAGCACAGATACAGCAGAAGGTGCACCGTAAAAAGTGGCTTACGAATGTCCGGTAGGTTGAATGAAGTAAATGCAGGCGTGAACACGGTTGTCGACTAGCTTGTTCCGGTTCACTCGGTTTTCTTGCTCGAGATACGCGTCGAATCGGGCTTCAATGTTGTCAACGATGGGTTTCCAGCTATTGCATCAGCTTCTGTCTTGCTTGTGCGTAACGCCACCTTCATACAACCATGAACTGACCACTCATCGTTGTTCACAAAGTCGCCGAATCCGGGCGTGTCCACCACAGTCAGCTTGAGCCTGACGTTGTTCTCCTCGATCTCTGCTGGAGTCAGCTTCTGCATCGACATGTCCACGCTCGCAGTAACCGCGATTTATGAATCTTGACATACCCGCCGAAATGCTCTCAATTTGGACCGTCTTGCCTCTGTCCTGGCCTGGTTGTGGGATAGCCTTAGGCTGATATAGGCGAGTCTCAAAGAGGGTGTTGATGAGTGTTGATTTACCCAGTCCCGATTCGCCTGAGGGAGTATCAGCACAGACCTCCTTTCGCATGCCCAAAATACGCACCGACCACCATGGCAACAAACTGGAAACCTCGTCTGGAGAGTCAGCATAGCGTCCTGAGGAGTTTACCGCAGAGATCGCCTCCAGTAGCGCTTGAACAACGCATGAGCGATTTCAGTGACACCCTTCGCTTCCCATCACACAGCTGATCATCAAACATACCGGACGCTCTTCCTGTGCACTTGATTGGGCAGATTACTAAACCCGACCCAGCTCGCCAGCTTTTTCCTCGCCAGCTGCCCAGCAGCTGACGCAGCAGCAGCCGCAGAGCCATTACCATTACTATGTGCGCCGTGTTGTTCCTGCTTGAGGTCGTGAGGGGTAGTGGACCGAGCGCCCGCGTCGGAATACTGATCTGAGCCTAGAGGTGGGCCGGCTGATGTCCCATGGGAATGACCGTTGGACTGGCGGGGATCGTAGTAGCCGTCTGACATTTTATGATTGTGAACAAGGAATGTTGAGATGAAAGGCAAAGCTCAGCAAGAGAGGTCAATGCACGCGCGCACTACTACTAATGGAGGAATGACGGAATCAATCTGAAACGCCTCCCATTTGACAAGCATATTATGTAATACACGGTGCCACACTGCCGGAGATTCGGGAATACCGTCTCCCACCTAGGCGCGACTCTGATTACAACCGCAATCCTTATCATATCTAATCAGTAGATCTCATCAAAAGATCCCATCGGCTATACCTGCTAGACGCGCAGGCTTGTGATACCTAGACGCGACCGATACCAACCGAAAAACAGCCGCTAAAATGCGTCTCACACCAGAAGTGAGCACCTCCACCTCCTCAACTCTTGGTCGGCAGTCTCTAACAGTTGTAGTTTGTCTCACAACGATCATCCGTTAGTTTGGCTTTTCTTTACTGATCCACACTCCCCGTGTTGATGTCATGCTGAACGGCAAAGCACCTGAATGCGCTGAAAGAGCGAGAGCTGGAGCTAAGGGGTGAGTTTCACGCAGCCGTCCAGTTGTTTGGATGAAGAGCTCATAATTCAGGTCTGGCAATACCTCTAATAGAGAACTTGGCTTCACATCAGGGGACGTACGATACCCTCAACCTGACGGACAACTCGATAACGGTTCTGGGTAACATACCACTAGGCGAGTTTTGGTACTCATTTATCGCCAGGTGGTGGGAGAAGGAAGGAACAACTGGAGAAGGCCACAAGGGGAAGGCATGATGATAAGAGGAGAAGCTCAGGAAGCATTGGAGGAGATGGTGTCGGGAGACCATTCAATGAGGGGACGCCTTGAGACGAGGGAGTTACCGGCTATGGAGGAGGAATGCTGGTTGTTGTTTCGTACATGCTCATTAGCTTACCGGGAACAGCGCCGAGATTACGCCAGCTGCATGCGGCGCAAAACCAGATCTCCTCCATATCACCCTCGTTACCACAAAGCGTGAGTTTCTAGGTCCAGGAAATGGACCCATTTAGCTGACATCGGCAGATACCTCATATTGTGACTCTAGGTCAGTCGGATGCTCATATATCAAGGGGTTCTTGCTGACTATCAGTCCTTTCTCATAATCTCATCGCCGCCCTATCCACCCTCTCCCCGCTCGAGCACCTTGTCCACCTACGCCACCTCTCCCTATCTTCAAATCCCGTCACGGAACTACCCCACTACCGCAATTACACAATCTACAAAGTCGCCAAGGGCCTCTTACACACTCTCGATTTCACACGGGTAAAAGATGCTGAGAGAAGTACGGCCAAAGCGCAATTCACAGATGAGACGACTGGTGGACCAAATGCGCTTGCATTGACAATATCAACGACGGTTGCGCCTGCTACTGCTGGGAGTGCCGCGGCAACTGCTGCTCCATCAGCATTCACAGTGGCGCAAAAGACGGGGCAGGTGGTCAAGGGAGGAAAGGGGAGGTTGATGACACCAGATGAAAAGAAGCGGGTCGTGGAGGCGTTGACGAAGGCGCAAACGGCAGATGAGGTCAGAAGATTGGAGAGGATGCTGGCGGAGGGACTGATACCGGAGGGCCAAGGGGTGGAAGGGGTCGTGGCGCCTTTAGCTGTGGCTGGGCAATAGAGATTGGCGGTAGGTCTCGTTTGACGCAATAGCCATTGCGGCTATCAAAACAGCAGGCTGACTACCCCAGCTATAGTCGTTATTCTTACATGTAGAAAGTGTGTAACCTTCCCCGATTACCCTAAAGATGCGCTGCACTGCATGATCCGCATAAGCTCATTTTCACCGGATCATTCCGATTTCTAGTGACGTCCGACAACGGAGTATCCGCAACCGGTCTGCAGGAAGGTCTCCATGGTGCATTCGCCCACAACCCCTTACTGCGCCAATGGAATGGTTTTCCTGCCTACATAAGCCGGTCTCCCCCGCATCCTGACCGACTTCGAACCGCACACACAAGCCCTCACGACGATCCTGACAGTTGACGGATATTGCACGGTGATGTTATTGCCTCAAAATATACATGCACCCGCCTAACCAATGCTCAAACCCCCTACTGGTATCTCTCCAGACTACACAAATCCGTGGAATTCGACCACCGGCCTGCCTGGCTCGACACTCGCATTGTGACATCTTCGCTCTCGCTGATCTACCACCTCTCAGGGATTGCGCCAGCTGTACCACCATAGACCTGCGCCAGCTGTAACCACGGTAGCGGCGGTACAGATGCCCAGCAGATTCGAACTTCTGGTCTCCTTCTCCGCCGGTCTCATTGATTCCTCGCCACGGGTCCCCCTGAAAGTGGTGTTGGGCGATTCGACCTTCAGTTCTTGGGCCAGAGTCCTGCCATCTCGTAGGAGCCGCTCGACCTCAGACAGGCAAGCTGCAGCTGATAGGAAATGCGAAGTGCCGATGCTCCATCGTGCTGAGCTCCCGACGCCGCCCTCGAGCTCTCGACAGATGGCAGTCATCCGTTCCAAACCCCGACTGCTGGCTTTTCCGATGAAGGCAGACACCTCGTCATCGGGGAGATTGCTAGCATCGGAGTTCGCCTTGGCGAGGAACACCTCATTCTCGTCGATCATTGCCCAGACCAATTCTAGCAACTTCCGGCTCGTTGCTAAATCCGTGGGGGAGTAAGGTCGAGAGGCAGGATGCTTTCCCTTCTTGCGCCACGTCTGGCTCTCCCCGACTGCCTTCTGGCCATACACGGTCCGGCAGAACACATCGACCTCTCCGTCCAGCTGCTCGAGTGTGGATTGGACCGGTTCCCTGTAATGGTAGAGAGTAGCACGATCGGTGACTCGCCTGTTTTGTGTCTTTGTCGGAGCTTTGTGTCCGCCGAATGTGCCCTTTGGGTTTCACGTCGATGTCTGATGAGTGATATCGGATGTAGAGGTCATTCTCTTGCGGTGAGGGGGTTGGTGAGAACTGGACGTATGGTGGGCTTGATGTCGAGGAGGTGTCGAGGAGGTGTTGATTGGACTAGGGAGATCACGCAGCAGCCTGTAGAGTATGTTCTATCAGCCGGTGGGGAGAGAGAAAGAGGCGGAGGCACCGCTTCCTTTGATGGTGGACTCGTCTGTACATGTGTCAGGTGAGTCAGGTCTCACGCTATCGATCCTTACATATACAGATCACTCGCACGCGTTAGAGCCATCAGGCATCAATCCCCAGCAGCTCCGGGACGGGGCGACGACCACTGCTGATCGTCAAAAGTCCGTTGAATCCCCGGTATCGATTTGTGGGAATGGCCAGTCGCTATCAATGTTGCGGGGAGCTTGAACTTTTCACATGAGCGAATCGCACAGTCCAGGCACATCATTGTCCAAGAACATTGTTAGCACCAAGCACATCACATCGCATGCACACACACTTCCGGGCTGACATATATTGGACCTCCTACATCACCCACCAGCGCCCCCCGCTGCACGACCTTCCACGTACACGACCAACAATTCCTCCGCTCCTCTCCCTTCTCAACTCTGCTAAGGCTTGTTTCTGCGCAAGGCCCATGCAACCCAAGCGCCTGCGAGGATGGTGGCGGTGGCGGCAGCGCAAATGCCGAGGGTGGCCATGCTCTTCTGCCTCTCTCCCGATCGACCCTGACCGTCCCCACCAAGGCTAGCGCTAGAGCCCACGGCACGACCCTCATCGGTACTCGTTCCCTCCTTATCGCCAGGCATACCGCCTCCTCTGTGAGCAGCCGCTGAGTCTCATCTAGGCAGTCTTTGACTGTCCGGAATGTCGGATGGCCCATCCTCCAACCCGGTGCATCCCTCTTAAGGGCATCGCAGATGTGGGTCATCCGCCGCGAGCCTAGTGTGCTGAAACTCGACACGCAAGCCTCTCGGAGGTCACTAGGCCTCTTGCTGGCAATCTCTGCGACGGCGCGGTCCCACTCCGTCTTCTCCTCCATGAAACCCAGCATTCTCAGACTGGCGAGGAAACCAGCTTCTGAAAGGCAGGGGTCAATCGTCGTTGTCAGCCACAAACTGCCCTCTTCGGCTGCGTCGGGACCATACTCGGATCTGCAAAAGGTGGTGACTTCTGCGATCATGTCCTGGAGTGAGGGTGAGGTAGGCGTGAGGCTGTAGGTGTAGATGTCAGGAGTTGACGTTGCACTGCCAGCTGAGGTCGGGCTGTGGGATTTCTTGTTCGCGTCCGCTGTGACTGAAGGCCCTTGATAGTTGGGCGACATGCTTTCTTGGATTGGTGAGTCGTCGTTGTGGCAGTACGAGTATCCAGTGTCGATGTTCGGCTTGTAGTGGATGAGGTATAAAGCGTGGGTTGGGAGAGCAGAACGAGAACACTCGATCCGCGAGCGTATGTATGTACTACAGCCGAGGGACCAAGAGTACTCACCTCCTTTCACTGGTGTCACCCGGTGTGTCAGTCCGTCCATCCTCACATGTGCAAATTCATCATACACGTTCGAGCCTCCAAGCCCTGACGTTCCGGCGACATGTGTCAGTACGTCAAACCATGCGTGCGGTCCCAACCCTCGGGAGGAATCGGATACAGGGTTACACACAGAGAGCGACCCCGTAACACAATCAATATCGGTCCCAGACCCAGTGGATTGACCTACGATCACGTCAAGTCTTTCAGCTTTTGTTGTGTATCAGCGCAATGTCAGTGGCGAGCAGGTATGCCGAGTCAGCGCGGTCGACAGAATTTACGCTCGGACGGCGCATTGAACCGTCGAAGTTTCATGAAAATTGGTCATTCCAGTGCCCCGCTCAGCCACCCTGTTAGATCCGCGATGCCCTCTGGTGATACTGAATGTCCGAGATCATCGTAGCTCTCAAAGCGGACGCCAGGTCGCGCAAATATCCGTCCGGCAGGTATTGGCGGGAGACCAAGAGAGCAGAGTAGATCAACAGATCGCTGACCATCTGTCGGGTCAGCTGTTACGATCCACCCCTGCGCGGAATGTGGACGGATGGTTGAACTCACTCTCGTATGAGACTATGTTGTCGGCCTTGCCATGACCCCAGAAGAATGGGATATCCTTCGCCGAAGGTCTGGTCATCTGGGAGTATCAGCCCTACTCCTTGAAATTCTCCCACTCGAATCGCTCTCCCAGACTCACTGCTTGCACTTTATGGCTCAGAGGTAACCACGAGCTCAGCACTACCACCCCAGCGAGTCTCCTCCCACTGATCAGCCCACTCAAGGAAGCGATAGCTCCGCCCTGGCTGAATCCTCCGAGGACGATCTTGCTTTCAGGTATCCCAGCGTCCACCTCCGCTTGTATGAGCTGATCTACCGCTGCGACGCAGGAGAGTATTCCGGCTTCATCGTCTTGCTTCGAATTCGATAAGTTCGCCAAGGCGTAGACATCGAACCAGGCTGGTAGAATCGTTCCTATGGATCAGTCTTGTCTTCCTTGAAACGGCAGAAGTAAGAACAAGAAGCGAGAGAGTCAATCACTCACCCCCATGCCTTGTGACTGGAATCTCAGGCGCATGAGGCAGAATCCATTTCGTATGTTGTAGTGACTCGCCGATGAGGTCGGCTACTGGCGCCCACCCACGACCTGGAGCGATGAGCTCGGAGATCGCAGGGTGAATTCAGGCGCTGGTATACTAACCAGTATCTCCTAGTCCCTGTGCTTGTCAGCCAGCCCTTCTTATCATATTTGGGAACGTCTCGTTCCTGCAGCAACTCTCAAAGAGCTCCAGACAAGGTGACGCCGTCTGACGACTAGCCTTATCTTCCAGAGCACCCATCGAGATACGAAGGAGAGGAAAACAGTAAGCACGCCGGGCGCGAGCTGACTTACATGGAGGAAGATGACGGTACTCTGATGCGCCGCCCTGGGCTTCACGACGAGATGCCTGAGTGCTGCTGCCATTTCCCGCTCACCGGATCAGGATACTCAAGGTGTCGATTCGATGTATGAGCTCTTGAAGCCGCCTCGAAAACGAAAGAGGGATCACGAGATGTTGTGATGGAAGTAGGCAGAAAGACCGACAGAGCCGAGAGTGGCCGGTGGAGGTGGAGGCCGAGGCCGGACCAAGCGAGGAGGTCGCCATAGCGACCGCCAGCCCATTGTGGGACCACATTTACAGAATGAGCTTGTGCACTAACCGCGAGTGAGGTCTGCCAAGGCCACAGTGCTGATGATACATCATTAATACCGTCTGCTGATGTCCCAGCTTCCCAAGTAGACTGCCCAAAGCTTGCCCCTCCGCCATGAAATCGGTCTATTCAACTACTTCAGCGCCTCAGCTAACCATTTCTTCAGATCTTCGATCTCCTCCGGCGAGCTAGAATGTCCCATGTCGTTGTAGCTCTCGAACCGCAGGCCGGGTCGAGCGAAGGCTTTGCCAGCTGGAACAGAGGGGAAGCCGAGTTTGCCCAATAGCTCGACAGAGCGAGAACCGACTGCAGAGATCAGCTTGCGTCTGTGGCTCCGGGTCCGGCTGGACTGAGTGGCGTGAGGCGATCAGGTCGAGGAGGAACGAGAGCAGCGAACATACATTGGTACTGAACAACGGGATCGTCCCGGCCGTGTCCCCAGAATATTGGGATGTCCTTCGCTTTGGGCTTGAGCAGCTACACATGGTCAGCTACTAGACCTTAGAAGCAGTGTCCGATCTCAGTTCTTGTAAAGCGAGGATGGATGTCTCGCAAAGTCGGCCAAAGACTCACGTCCTGGATCTTGTGGTTCAGCACCACCCAACTACTGAGCACCACCACCCCAGCCAAATCTCTACCACCGACGAGCCCACTGAGCGCCGCTATAGCCCCACCCTGGCTAAAACCACCAACGATGATCTTGTTCTCCGGTATCCCTGAGTCTACCTCGGCTTGGATGAGTTGGTCGATCGAAGTGACGCTGGACAGGAGGCCACGCTCGTCGTCGTACTTTGAGTCGGTGAGGTTGGAGAGGGCGTGTAGGTCGAACCATGCTGGCATTGACATTCCTAAGTCAAGGTCAGCACGAGCAGAGCAACAGTGCCAGATCGCGGAAAGGGGTCGCGATTCCTCAGGTATCAGGTAATACAGTCCAGTGGACCTTCTTAGTCCGATTTCCCCTATCTGCTGCGAGCGAAACGAGACTCACCTCCGTTAAGAGTCACTGGCATCGATGGAGCGTGTGGCAGGATCCACTTCGTGTTAGGAAATGAAGCCCAAAGCATCTTCGCAACGGGCAACCAGCCATGACCTGATGATGGGTCAGTAAGACGGTATAAGTACATGTCGCAGAGCTGACAGCAAGTTATTCGAAAGGCCGGGGGAGGCTGCTCAGTTACAAGCGGGACTGACCACTGTCTCCCAGTCCCTACATCATCAGCTATGGGCTCGCTATAGCATTGATCTCGTCCTGATCAGGATTCGGTTTGGCTGTAGCCGGCAGCTTCATGAAGACTTACATGCAAGAATATCACAGTGCTCTGGTGAGCCTCCTTCGGGCTCACTTTCAGGTGCTTCAGCGTGGCAGCCATATTGTCAGGCGTGTACGATATCGACGGCTCGGAATGAGAATCAGAGGGTGCAGACGAACGAAATGGTGACGGCGCGAGGTAGAGGAGCAAGAGGATGGCAGGGATTAAGAAGAGGTAGGAGAGCGGTCGGGATGTGAGGCGCGGTATCGTGCTGTATGCCTATGTGGGCGATGTGTACAATGAGGTATGAAGTGTGGTGTAATGGGCAGAATCATGATCATCTCGCTTCGTCGCCGTTGCTTCGTCGTGACTTCTTTGGCTCCCGAATTCGGCCGTTTCCAGCTTGCACTGGCCCCTTATCACACTACAGATCTCGCTGAGCACACAGGTCTGAGAGCGCGGACAGAGAGAGAGAGAAATATCTATACAGTGCCCTATATGGGTAGCTAGAACTATCACTAAAGAGTGTCCTAACAGAGATAGAAGATCCGAAGTTCCTATTGAAACGTCCAAGCCACACGCAGCCCATCCATCCACACAGCCCACCTCCCGAACGCCCCTTCTACTTTCCCTCCTACGCCCACTTCCACTTCCCATCATTCCGTAAGATATCTGCCACCTAGCTCAATTATACAATGTAAGCCACTGCTCCCGCCAATACCGCCGCACCGAACACCGCCGATCCCAAGCCCCTACCGCCCGGCGCAGCCAAGACAGACATGGCAGAGCTCGAGGAGTTGCTGATGCCGACGAACTGCCCGACCTGGGCGTTGATAGCAGCGACGTAGGTCGAGCCGCAGGTCTGGTCAATGGCTGTCCAGAGCTCCATCTGCCCGCCAAGGATGGGTGACTGCGCCAAACCCAGAGCATATGGCACAGCAGTCTCCCACTTGATGTACGCGACCATGATCTCGCGGGTGCAGGGTGTGCAGAGGCGGTCGGCGTTGAAGGAGGGTTGGAGGAAGAGGAAGGGAAGGTTGGTGCTGCGGTAGGTGGTGGCGTTGGGGGTGATGACGGTGGCAAGTGTGGCCTGTGTCGCGTCGCCATCTGCGCGGGGAATGAGGTCGATCATCCTGCGGGAAAGTTGCGAAGCGGAGGTGTAGGCAATGTATAGGTTGTCCGCAGCGAACTGAACGGGGGACCACGAGGATGCGAAGGACGCGAAGAGCGCGTTGGTGCCGGGAAGGGCACTGGCGGAGGCAGATGCCGAAGCGGATGAAGCGGATGAAGCTGAAGATGCGGACGATCCTGACGCGGATGACGCGGATGACACCGACGCTGAACCCGACGCTGAAGCTGAGCTAGCAGCAGAGCCCGATGCGGAGCTGGCGCTCACTGACAGTGACACCGATGCGGCACTGGCAGAGCCGCTAGCCGAGGCAAGACCAGCGGCCGCTGAGCCGGTCTTGTTCCCGCTTGGACCGGTTGAGTTCTTTCCGATACCGATGACCTGGTTGACACAGTATTGCTGGTTGGCCGAATCAATGGAGCAGACAGCACCCTTGAGCGGGTTGACGACATATAGGATGTCGTACAGCTCCCGGACCTGCGCGTTGTAGGATGTGGGGTTTGTCAACTCGGCAGAGCACGATGCGTAGAAGCGCGAGAGCCATGTCCGGATGACAGAATCGGTGCAGCCAGTGTTGGCCTTGCACATGGTTGCGAGGGACCAGTTGATATCTGATGCAGAGAGGTTGGCACCGGAGAGGGGATTGAAGGAGGCAGTGGCGGTGATGAGGGGTTGCACGCATGTGGATAGGGTGGTGTCCTCGTTGATGGCTTTCAGGAGGGTGGTACAGTCTGATGAGATGCCGGTAGGGATGAGGGAGATGTTCTGATTGTCAGCTCTGCTCAAGAGATCCGCCAGTGGCAACGAATGCAATCTCTTTCCCCCCGCGACCATCTCGAAGAACGTCCGGCGAAGAGCCCATATACAGGCTGTCCCATTCCTTCCTCGAGCCAACTGAATTGAACCTCACCTGAGCGCTAACCAGAGCGGCCAGAGCCAGAGATAAGATGACAGCCTTCATCGTGTATGAAGCAGTAGGTGTATCGGCGTCGTTCTTTTAGGTGCAGAAGTGAAATAGTCGAGGTTGTCTAAGGGAGATAGACTCAAAGGATATCTCGGTATGGAGGATGAGTCGATGTTTACTTCCAGCTGGTGATATGTCGGTGGTAAGGCAGTGTGTGATCAATGAGCGTAGGTGTCGGTGATCAGTCCTTGCTGATGATGGATGTCGACCGTGTAGGTATAGATGTAAAGCTGTATTGTAGTATAGCAGGCAAGCAAAAAGGACAAGCTTTGTTTGAGCAGTGACCAAATCCAGGGCCCCTCCAGTCGCGGGGGGGGGAGGTGATTCAGGGTCTTTGAAAAAGTTTGAAACCCCACCCCAGAACCTTGTTTGTTTCAGACTGGATATTTGATCCCGAAATGCTGCGGCGATAATCCCGCAAAACTCCGTCCCAAATGGTTCATTTTAGCACGGTCCCCCACTCTGCCCCACCCAGGACATATCCTCATAGGCCTCGGGGCGCCTGCGTGAAGAGCGGCCCTACGCCTTCAGACATATATTGGATGTTGCATAACGCTGGCCGTGGTGTGCGCGAGTCACAGGACATTCGAACATAACTGCGCAGACACCTCAGAATGAATAGATCCTCCGACGCATGGCCGCAGACCGATGTCGCGAAGTCTGATTTTATGGCAAGAGATCGTCGACGCAGGAGTCCTCTCATAGCCTAACCGTGCATACAGATGATCCCAAGCGTGAAGAGAAGCGAAACAATGTGGAACTGAACAAAGAGGAAAACCAGAGCCAGAAGGAGAGATTACAATAGAGGCTCGGATGGCCTCTTCTTCTTCTTTTTCCTGTCGGCATCCCCGTCGTCCGCTGATCGCTTCTTGCTCGTCTTCTCCGAAGCGTCTGGTGTTGCTGCCGCACCCTCTGCTGACTTCTTCGCTGCCTTGGCCTAGATGCGTCAGCCAGTGACCCACGATTCTCCGAGAGGGATGCAAACTTACAGCCTTCTTTGCCTCCTTCCGTGCCTTCTTCTCCTCCTTGGTCTCTCCTGGCTGCTCATCCACATCCATGCTGACATCCCCAACATCCACCACTGGTCCGACCGACTTCCGCTTCTCCTTCTTCTCCTTTCTTCTCTCCTCCTTCTCCTTCTTCTTCTCCTCCTTGACCTCCACAACAGCCTTGACCGCAGCCTCCACCGCCTCAGCGGGCTGAGTGGGCAGCATCTCCCTCACGCTCTCCATCCCCTCAAGCTTCACTGAATCGTTCGCAGCGTTGTATCCGCTATCCTTCGTTGTGCCGTTCATCTCCCATCGTGGTGTGGGCCGGGCAGCTCCTGCAGTGACTCGCCTGACAGATTGGATACCCGCTCGGTGTTCAAGTGCACGTAATCTCGATTCGAGCTTCACGCGGTTTGTAACTCCGACCTCGGCAGCCTGAGCATCGGATCGAGAGTCGGCGTCGGATAGGGCATCGATACGAATAGATAGGGCGGCCTTGGTAGCGACCATTCGAGCCATTTTACCCTTGAGCTTTTGGGGTGCTTGTCCGACCAGCGATGCCTACTTTGTTAGTTCCGTTGGCGCCACCTTAAGACTGTGTACGTACGTGATAGATCAGACCGTATTTGGGTGTGTCATGCTTTGTCTTCAATGCTCTGAATAACGCCTTCTCCGCACCGAGGATCTGAACAGTAGAGGCGGGGTGTTTGGCCAAGTTCATCAAGCTTCCAGCGTGGCTGATCAAACGAGCACCAACGAGGTCACCGACAAGCGCAGTAAGGTTAGGCGCGATCGCTTGCATTCGGTTGCGCAGATATTCGGAGAGCTGAGTTCGGTATTCGGAGATTGAAATGACCTGGTCGCAGAGAGAGTGGATGTGTGACATGTCGGTGTCGCTGATTTCGGTACCCATAGACAGCTCAGCAGCAGCCTTGAGCGTGGCTTCGAGGTCTTCGGGGAGGACAAGTTCGAAAGAGGTGTTGACAGCATTGGTTCGGAAACCCATGGCTTTCACAACCCGGGCGTAGGCTTGGTTGTCGACGATGATCTTGCCCATCTCGGGGAAGTGCCAACCGTACCATTCCTGGATGTCAGCACGGGAATAAGGTCTGAAGAGCTGACAACTCACCTTCACTCGCATAGAGTAGATGTTGATCTCCTTGTCCAAATCGTCCAGGAGGGCAATAGCCTGGATGACCATAGTGTCCACCTTGTCCGTTGAGAACTTGAGCTTGAACCGAGACATGGAGTGACCCAGACCCAGGGACATGGTGTTAAGGTCCTTTTGGTCGATACCGCCCAGGAGTGAGGCGAGTTGTTGTCTGATACCACGGTACAGGTCCTGGGTGGTCGAGTCGGAAAGAACGGGAATGTTGAGGGTTTTCTGGATAGTTGAGGCTGGGTGGATGTCAGCTGCGTTTCTGACTGTAGTAATGCGAGCTGAATGGCGCCATACCAAGCTTTGGCTCAGAGACCACTAGCATCTCCTCCAACTTTGATGCGTCCTTCTTCTTCTTGCCTCCTCCTGCTCCAACGGCGTCCACCAAGAATTTACTCAAAGCATCTGTCAATCTCCCATCCTGAATAGCAGTCAAGTCCTCGACGGCGGTGGCTGTCGATGTGAATCGCTGGATGGCCTGGACCTTCAAGCTGGTCATGTCAGCCAGGTCCTCAACATGACGGGACTCATAATCAGACACTCACGCCTTGTTGGCCTTCTCGGGCGTTTCGAACTCCTTCCACAGGTCCTTGTTGTCGATTTTGGCGTCGCTGCTGAGTTTGAACACAACGAAACCGATAGCGGTTTCAGCGAGGACGAGCATGGTTGCGAACTTTCGAGGGATCGATGGGGGACTATGCGAGTGTGACCGGGAGTAGGGTGTCTCTGCTTTTCGTCGGCGAGTCCTATGGTGTCCCTGATGAATTTCTGATGTCTGAGGGGCAGCTGTGAGAGATATAAGCTGAGATGTTAAGCAATAGATGCAGTCTAGGCGAGCTTTTGCAAAAGTCAAGACATGGCCAGCAGAAATTCATCGCTTATCAAATGTTAGCCCATAATCACACGTCACTCCAGCTCAGTCCGTGCGATGACTTATGGTCGCGAAAGCCTTAGATCCTCACAGAGACGAGGCTGCTGAGTAATAGGGCCTCAGACCAACCGAAGTGCACTTCTGGAGGGTCACTGTGAGGCATTTCGCTGCCGCGAGAGTGCACACAAAAAGCCACATTCATCCCTCAGCGCTCAACCCCCATTTCCTCGACCTCTGACCCAATAATCTCCTGGCATCCTCTGCCCTGACTCTCCATTCAGGCCCTCAGCTTGGCCCTCCCCTCGCTCCTGATCCCTGACTATTCTTCTCCGCTCTGCCTCCTCCTCCTGAGATCGTCCCTCGTCTTCCTCTTCATCCGTCATCGTATATATGGTCCCCATCGGATCTGTCGATCCTGTATTTGGCTGGCTGTCCACCACTCCCGGAGACACTGCAGGAGTAGAGCCGGCAATGATTGTGGATGGTGGGCTGGGAGTCGGAAGGTGGATAAGAAGGTTGATGAGATGTGAAAGGGAGATAGAAGCTATACGTGGTGGCTCACGCGCGCGGAGCCGAGGTGGAGTGGCTTGATTAAGCAATCGATCTCGTTCGCCTAGACTTGTCAGTGCTCGACACCTTCAGCGTCATTGACGGTTGAGATTACTTGTCACGTCAAAAGAGAGCCACTTACTCGGTCGGATGTCAAGAGCCTCCCCTCCATCGTCATCTAGCCAGACCACCTCTTCTTCATCCTCTTCAGCCTGCGCCTTGCCCTTCCGTCTCCGTAAACCAGACTCGATGTCAAAGTCCTCCTGCGAGACCTCCTCGGGTACGTCAGAGACAGGAAGGAGCATGTCGGCGTACGGTAACTCGGGGACAGACGGCGATGATCCAGCTGCCTTGTTGTTGAGGTATGATATCGATATCGTGTGGATCTGGAGGATGTATATTGTGAGATCGAGCAGGAGCATGCGAGATAGACTTGCTGGACGAGCTGACCGTTAACGATGATCTGATTCGGCATCCTGAGGCGGCCAGACTCACTCTGACCGACGAAATCCAACATGACCCCCTTCGACATGGAACCGGTATAGTCTAGCAAATGCAGCAACATCGCTGTGCCGTTCATGAGCGTCAGCATGAGACATAAGCTCAATAGCGATCGATTCGGATGTACGAGTCCCGCAGCGGCGATTTGCATTTGCGCTAGCATTCGCGAGACGAGGATGAGGAGGTTCGGTTGGTACAGATGCTCAATCAGGTTGAGAGCTTGCGTGGTTGATGAGATCTGTCTGTCAGCTCCAGGTACGTAGCTTGGCACAATTTGGCAGACCGCCTACTTACGACGCCCACTGCATGCCGGCGTTGCGGGGCGTAAGGCATTGTAAAGCTGAAGGGACAAAGGTGGACGAGTCGAGCTAGACATGCGCAACTCGGTTGTCTTGCTCCAATTCGTGTTTTCTGAGGGTCAGATTGACCGGTACTTGCTATCTGATTCTGCGGTCGTCGATGTTGCCCCCTTCCATGTCTGAAGAGAGAGGGTGTGCAGCAGGTGAATGTATGGTCGATGTAAGAGTTCGGTGGATTAGCTTTTGGGATTAGAGTTTGCGGCACCAAACAAACCTATTACAAATTGGCTTCAATTCCATTAGAAATTCCATCATCCACCTCTTTCTTGTCAACACATCTTGTTTGCGTATAGTACGATGAGCGCATTGCGCTACTCTGACCTCTACCGCTCATGACGACGACTCACAGATCTGGGCATGCTCGCGAGTCATCGATAGGCATCGCATCGTCCACAATTGGCGCTGGGCCCTCGCGTCCATACTTCCCCATTCCCTTCCGACTTGACACTGCGCGTGACACACCCACTGCACCCCAACGAGCATTCGGCCAAGTCGCTGGGCCCTCATCGTATCGCGGTGCCACTCCGATCCGACCACGCTCATCATCTACCTACAGCGCACGAACACAGGCGGATGAAGATGCAGCTCTGCTCGATAGGAAACGCGCCGACTCAGTCAAGAAGATGGTCACTAGTTGGGACCTCTTACGTGAGAAATACGGCGCAGTGGGGTTGAACGAGGATGACGAGATTGATATCCGGACTGGAGAGATTCTGAAGAATCGGGGAAGGCTGAAAATGATGGAGCCTAGAAAGGATATAGGGGAGGACAGTGAAGATGAAGATGAGACGCAGACGGTGGTCTCGGAGCAGAGGGAGGAGAGTGTTGATCCGGACGAAGATGAGCTTGGAGGATGGGATGAGAAGTCGGGCTTGGATCCGCAGACCAGGCAGCTGCCGCCTCAGCGCGTCTGGACAGATCAGGATCAAGAGGATCTCAAGCAATTCTTGAGAGCTGAGGCGGAGCGGAAGGGGCTGGTCTCGGATGCAGGGAGCGATGAGGAGGAGGAGGACGAGTGGAGTTCTGATGAGGATGGAGCACAAGCGGATGGCAGTCGGACCGCATCACCAACTTCCGACCAAGATGGGTCAGCTTCTGAGAGTGAAGAATCAGAGGACGAATTGCTCGCTTTTGATCAGGATGCAACGCGTAAAACGCCTGTCCCACCCCGCCCACGACAGGTGAGTCTTCTTCATGTGTTTGATTTGATCAAGCTGATCGCCCAGGACGGGCTCGAAGTCATCATCCCTCCGTGGTCCTCGCGACCAATAGCGAAAGCGCCGTCAGCTTCCTCCAGCCCAACAACGACAGCGGCTCACAGCAAAACGGTACCCGCTCCCCGATCGCTGCGTGATCTGTTCACGCCACCACCCACTAGCAGCGATCCCCTGCCGCCTTCGCCAACCATCCAGCCTCCTCATGCGAATATCGAATCCCCCTCCATGCCAGTCATCGTGCAACAGCAATCCAAACGCCCTTCAGCTCGATCGCGAAGCGGCTTAGCCGCAACTCCCGACCTGCAGAAGGGCAAGGCGCGCATGTCAGGCGAGCGTCCTTTGCCAACATCGCAATCGCGGTCCGGGACCACTTCGAGGACACCAGATCTTCGACTCGAGGACATGGAAGCGCCTGCCGATAGACGATATTATCGTCCGGCTCTCTCTATGACTGGAACCGGTACTTACCGATACTGCTGGGTCTGTCGAGGAAGTAGCAACAGCCCTGCGCGCAGGGAGAAGGCACACTGGTGCAAAGGCCGACATGATAGCAGAAGCTGCGTCTTCGCGCGCGAGCTGGGAGAGAACACTGTGCATTGCCGAACAGCCGCTCGAATTGCGAGGTTGGGATCTGCATTGCGAGAGTCGAAGTCCGACGGCGATCTGAGGAGCTCGAGCGTCAGCAATCCCGACGCATTTGGTACGCTGGGCGGAACGGCAAAGGAGCGCGCGGGACCTGTACGGTCTTTTGAGGACCGAGGAGAGACAACGTCGACGGCCGTGGACGGGAGTCCAAAAGGAAACAGATATATCCAGCCCATCTCATACATGTCTCTCCGATCCAAGAAGGTACTACGCATCATTCAACCCCTTTCTATTCCCTCCCGAGCCGTCCTCGAGCCTGAAATACCACCTCCGCAACCGACTGACTCCGACGGCGAATCGTGGGCATCACCGATACTCGAACTTCTCCCAAGAGAGATGCGGGACCTATCAGATGAGCCACCGACATTACGTCTACACCATGGCAAGCAGTTACGCTCTGCGTCAAAGACAACCGCTTTTCAGAGCCTGGCACTACCAAAGGCAGAGTGTCCGCTTTGTCGAAGAGCTGGTGGTGAACGAGAGCGGGAGGCGAGTGAGTGTAAGGGGAGAAAGTGGTCGAGGAAGTGTCCGTACTACACGGAGCCAGCCGTTGCGGAGCCAGATATCCAGCCGGGGACGACTGTTCCATCAATGACATCTACGGAAACACGACTTCGAAACTCGCCGGAATCGATGTCACCCATCCCAGTACGAGATGGGATGAAATCAGCGAGGAAGCGAATCGTCACCCCGATCTCAATCTCGCCTGCTCCTAAAGACATCTTTACCGAGATGAGCGAGTCGAGCCAGACCACACTTCCTCCCTCATCACCACCTGAGTCCAGCCCGTTCACCGTCAGACCGGCATCGACTCACTCACATCCGACTCCATCACCCACCGTCTCTGTCGAGCCGGACAAGCGCGACCCGACCCAGGCTTTATTATGGCCTCCCACCTCTCCTCTGGCCCGACGCATCCTGCCACTACCTCGAGGCTCACATTACGCCATACACCCCACTCCTCCTCCATCAACCGCCAGCCGAGCATCGTCTCTGGCCAGCGATCATCTATCCTCAGTCCGACCTCGCTCTATTCTCCGCGGTCCCCCCAGCATCGGATCCAGTGGCGGATCCATGCGTAACAGTCTGAAACGGGCAAGGTTCTCTTTGCGACCCAGCAGCCCAGGCGTCGACTCATCAGATGCCTTCGGGCCGTCTGATACGGAGAGCCAGGATCTGGACTACGAGTCGAGCTCGCCCTGGCAGAATACATTTCCGGGTGACGAGGAGGAGCACCAGGTGTCAAGCCCGTTCTTCTCGAGAGAGGTCAGCGTGCGGGCGGCCGACGCAGGGCATCAGCTGGGTCTGGGGCATACTGGGCGCATCACACCTGGCATTATGCAGGCGCTGTACCCCAAGTATGGCGCTCCTCTCGCAATGGACTCATCCTCGCCAGACTCGGCAGGCTCTACACCAATCACAACAACTCCCTATACTCTCCCTGTACCCCCTAGGAGAATATCTACTCCAACCCGATCCGCCCGCAGTCCGAGCAAGACAAGCACAGCCGGACTGATGCTCCCTCCTCCGGTCCCCACGAACCGTCTTGGCAGCGCCAACTCCAGCACGCCCGGTCCGCTCCCTCCCTTGCGATCGTCTGTCGAGCCTACCCCACCCATCAAATCGCCCAAAACACCTACAATCCGTCGACCTGCGCCCATCACTCCAGTACGTGATGCCTCACCAGACAGACCTATCATCTTCCGCACGGCACTACCAGCACGCATCGTCCAGGCGCAGGCTAGGGCACGATCAAGATCTGTCTCGGCAGTACCGACGTCTTCTAGGCGTCCAGGGTCAGGTCAGGGTGGGGAGGTGGTGGGGAATGGGATGACTAGGAGGTCGGTCGGGCCTGCTTCGACACCGAGGAAGAGATATAGGGATAGATCCGAGAGGGAGTTGGCAAGACTGGCGCGGGAGCTGGGGGATGATGCGGGGTTGGAATGGGGAATGGATGAAGATGTCGGACAGGAGATTGCGAGAGAGGGAAGGAAAGGAACAGTCTTTATGTACCTAGAGTAATGCTTGTTGTAGGTGCTAATGTACGGATGGGTCTAGCGGACTACTTGGCTAACGCGCCGATCTTCCTAGGACGGCGATCTCACGTGTGTCGAATGAGGTATGTGTGTAGTGTAAGGCGCTGCTGGTCCTGCTTGACAGCAGTATGCGGCGCTTCGTCATGTGAGTTCAAAACGTTGCTCTACTCTACTGCATGCCTGATCGCGCTGCGCCTGCCCTGATACGTTGACGATGGAATTAATGCTCATGAGGGAGAATTGTCGACGAATCCTTGGAGCGGATGATCATGTCACCGCGCTCGATCGAGGCCGCGAGCCCGCCAGCAGTCTGCCATGCGAGGGTATGCTACAAAATGGCGTGAATCGCTTAGGGGGTGTACGGAGCTCTGTGAAGTACGGATATTTAGATAGCTGACAGCACGTTCATTACAGCCCATTCATTACCCATGGGAACCTCTGACTAATTAACCTAACTTACGACATCTCACAACCTACAACGCCACTCGGAACTCTACACGTCGATTTTGAAACACAGGGAAATTGCCCGAACCGGAAATTCGCCTCCAACCATATGGTGCCAGACTCCGCTCCGCCCGCATCATTTTGTTCTTTCTGCTAGCGACTACCAACAAGGACCGATACAAAGGCTTTGGTGATGCCTCAACAAGTGGCATATTTTCTCCTTTACCAGCTCATCGAATAATGACGCCATGGTACCAAGTCATCGAGGCCCGCCTACCGCCTCGCCAAGTTTCGGCATGGTATTGCTATGCCTTTGCTGCCGAGGTGTTCGCTGCATGTGCCATGGTACGCCATCGCGTCTGCTTGTTATATGGCCGTTCTGAAGGCTAACTTATAGGCCATCTTCTTACCGATTACCCTCGAATGTGGGAATGACTTCAATCGGTTTGCTGGTTTGCTTCATTCAAGCTGATGCGGAAGATATGGCTCGAGATGTCGGCTTTGTTTCGCCTGAGCTCATGAAACCATGCTCTGAGGTCATCGCCGATAGCGCAGAAGACGCGATATTAGTATGCAAAGCGAGGATATTGGGCTTCTGGGTTGACACTGCTTCTTTCAGGTACGTGTCGCTACATAGCACGTCGGAATCGACGTGGACCAGCTGACCTCAAAGTATGTACGTCAAGTCTATCGCGGTCGCTCTACAGGCTCTGTGCATTATCTCGATCGGGCCGCTTGCAGATAGTCGTAAGTACAGTGTCGACAGCGTAAGATGCGCGAGACTAACGCAAACAGCATATTGGCGAAAGCGACTCTTGGTCACCTTTGGCTTACTTGGCTCTGCGTCGGGCATGCTATTTCTCGCTCTCCCTTCATCTTCCTCCGCTGCCGTCCCTCTACTCGCGGCCCTCCTCACCATTATCGGCAATATCTCTTACGCCATGGCAAACGTGTGCAACAACGCTTTCTTGCCGTTCCTGGCGAAGGAAGACACGGTCGTCCAGAGCGCTTGGACGCAGGTCATAGGTGACGAGGAGAATGACGATCCATCGGCGGAACGCTCTTCCTTGCTCCCGCAGGCGCTGGAACCTATCATTTCTGCAATCTCAACGTACGATCTGGCTGAACATGATTCAGCGGACTCGCCCAGAGCGAGATACGCGGACCTTCTATCTCGTACCACCTCTCGCCTTTCATCAACCGGCACAGCTATCGGCTTCTTTTCGGGTGTCTCGGTTCTCTCGCTGTTGCTCATCCCAGTGATGACTATCGAGGGAACAACTACGGGGCTGAAAGTCGGGATCGCGCTCAGCGGTGTCTGGTGGGGCGTATTTCTGTGTCCTGCGTGGCTGGGGCTGCCAGGCGGAGCGCAAGACAAGATGGATGGGGGAGATGGGAACTTTGGTTGGGTCAGGAAGGGGTGGAAACGGGTAGGGAGGATGGTACGAATCAAGGAGATGAAGGCGATACCGAATTTGTACATGTTCCTCTTGGCCTGGATCTTTCTCTCCGACGGTGAGTTACGCGGAGGCCTGATCCATCGCGAATATGTGCTGAAGTGCAGGGTTTCACACGACGACCTACGTTGCGATTCTATACGCTTCTTCCTCTCTCCACATGTCGACAGCGAAAGTTATCCTCATCGGCATCCTCGTTCAATTTACTGCAGTCTTCTCATCTGTACTCGCTCCTCGGATCCAACACCGACTGGGACATGACAACTTGAAGCTTTTACTGTGGATTGTCGTTCTAGCGGAACTGCTTCCGGCATATACTTGCTTGGGTTTGATTCTGCCGTGGGGAGGGCTACGGTCAGAAGGAGAGATGTATGTTGCAGCCGTCTGGTTTGGGATGGTGAGTACGGCTGTTCTGCATGTTCCGAACCTGCTGTTACAACTAGGATAAGCAACAGCTGATCCATACAGCTTTTCGGTCCATTCAACAGCTACTCGCGAGCTGTCTATGCAGAATTGATACCACCCGTATGTTTCGAAGCCAGGCGGAGCGAACATCCGTGCTAACGTGTCAGGGTCACGAATCATCTTTCTTCTCCCTATTCGCTTTGACCGACAAGTCCGCTTCATTCCTCGGCCCCCTCATTGTGGGACTCATCGCCGATCTCACGGGTAACATCCGCCTGGGCTTTCTTTTCCTCCTGCTTATGCTGGCGGTGCCCATCCCGGTGCTCTTGCGTGTGAGAATGAGGGCTGGCAAGGATGAGGCAAAGACTTGGTCAGAGAGGAAGAGAGGGGAGGAGACGGAAAGGTTGCTAGAGGATGGGGAGGTCCGTGCAACGTGAAACGTCGAATTGTTTGGCGGTATCTCAGCTGGGTCCTGCCCGATCACCGCATCCGCCTCGCATTGTTGAGGCACTACTCCGCTTCCGAGATGCTATCCGACAAGAGCATACCTCACGACAGCGAAATCGCCCAAAGGACGTCGAAACGCCACTACACAAGCGCGCACACACCGCACACACAACAAAAGGGACGCGGTCGATGCGGGCGCTCAAACAGGCACGTTTTGTCAAATCATCCTTTGGCTTCTTTGTTCCCCTTTCGGTTGAGTTCATCACTGCATCCTTCACTCCACTCGCCCTTTAGGTGCCCTCACACTCGTTTGGATTCGACCGCCACCCAACCGCGCCAACACACCTCGATTCCTGCAGCGATTACCGACAGCTGTCAGCGCCATCATTTCGGTTGAGTGACAATCTACTGGGTCGAGTTCATCTGAATTCTCCTTCATTGACAGAGGCGCACCATGCCCACCTTCGTCAGGACCAGGAAGCACTCCACTGCAACCCAAAACGAACCGCTTCATAAGGTGTCAGAGCAGGTGGAGGCTTACAATATGGGCGGTGAGTCTAATCTCCACAGATGTTCGCCCTCCTTCGTCAGTCATCCTGTACAGACCACACCAATGGCGTGTACGTCAAAGTTACTTCTGCATCCTTGCACATCTGTTCTTCGCCCTTTCCGGCTCAGCCCAGCACCGTGGTCCTTTCAATCAACTCCCCCGGTTGGCGCAAAGTCAACAACTTGTGGAATACTGCCATCACATCGCCTCCCCTTGACCCCTTCTTTCCCATCTCTCCACAATTGTCATGCCCATCTGTTGAAGAATGTCGCTGACCTTGTCTCGCCCATTCACTATTTCCACCTACGACCCTCCTTCTACTATCGAATACTACACAGGCGGCCAACAGCTAGGCGGGCAGGGACAGACCCCTCGAGCATACGAGCACGGAGCAACCGGGACATCACCTAGGCAGAACTCCAAGAGCACAGATTTGGACAAGACACCACCGTAAGCTTACTCTTCGGTTCCATTATTGTTATAGCTGACCATATAGAGCAGAGGCCAAAGGTGAGCTGAAACCTGTAGAGATGGCTAATTTGGCAGTCTTACCTTGGGTCGAGCGAGTCGAAACTGGAACGATACCCGACGGGATGTTTGGGCCGTATGATTCCGGTAGATTGAGAGAATGCCTGAGAAGTCTGAAAGATTAGCTGACCACTCAGAACCCCCATCGCGAATGCCAACAATGCACGAGGCGGGCGTACCTGAACCTCGAGCTCGCATTATTCATCCTTTCGCCTACAGCGCCACCGCGACTATCCCTTTCGCTGCCGTCGTGAATCAGCTCGACCATGATGAGGACGTCCCTCCACTTCCGTTGAAAGACCACGCAGGACGTTGTCGCGAAAGCGAAGTCATGAGCCGCGGAGCGGGCATGAAGAGTGGTCATCACGGAGTAGCAACATTCGGAGCAGGGAAGCTAGGATCAAGCAAAACTGAAGTGGGCGGTAGTCCAGATGGAGGAACATTTGGTATGGACGCCCGGTCTCCGAGAAAGGCAGCGGTGAGTGACAAAGCTCGAATTCGCCGTGTCCTCGTTGATCAGTCAGACCAGCAGGGGCACCTCCCCAGTAAAAACCCCCGTCCGGCCAGTGCCGACATATGAATCACCCAATCAACCCATGCTTCCGACTTCACAACCAAAGTCGGCCTCGGCTTATGGCCGTAAGCCAGTCCCAGCCGAGCCAGTCCATACTTCGCCCAATCTCCATCGCCCTCACCACGATCACCCATTCTCACATTACGAGGCAGCGCAGAAGCAGGCTGCAGCGGTGGAGGAGGCTCGGGCTGAAGCTCTGGCAAGGCTTGAGGCAAAGCGAGGGGAAGTTCAGGATACAGTGCAAGGTGGCTTGAAGGGTCCGCGAGGGACATACGATACAGCGACTAGCGGCCCATCGTTCGGTCATATCAATCACCTTGACGGACACCCAACATCTGCTCGGCAATCATATCAGATACCCTCCGCAGCCGGTATAGGTTCCGTGCCCATGTCTCGCGAACCCGCTTCCTTCTTTCGCATCCCTTTCGGCGTGCCGATGACGGCTAGTCTGCCTCGACCGATGCTGCTTATGCGCACAGGCACGGGAGCTGGGATGGGACTGGGGATTGGGAGTGTAGGATTGGGATCAGCGACTCCAGGGGCGAGATTGGAGGAGGTACCGGAGGCCAGCGAAGAGAGTAAGAGGAGGGATGATCGGAGTGCATTTGTTGAGACTGTCGAAGACGTAGGTCCTTCTCTTTCCGGCTGACCACTTTGTGATTGGCACCTACTGACATTCATCGTAGGTAGAGGATCCGAAGACCCCCAAGCTGAAGATCAGAAACCAGTCCCTATCGTCTCACATTGGAACTCATCCCGAGCCTACGCCCGCGCGCACGGAATCGGAGCTCAACCCAATGCGTATGAGCCATCAGACGTACGCTCATCATGCGGTGAGTTGGTTCGTGAAGCGATTGGCACAGTCCAGCTGACTGTTGCAGAGCGTCGTCCGAGATCCCGCACAATACCCTCCCGAGGCTCAACAAGGGGGACAGCGAACTCAGCATCCTACTACATCCCGTACCCACGCTTCAAAATCGCCCACTGAGAAGGGCCGGTCACCTCGCTTGCATCGGCCTAAAGACTTCAGTCACTACAAGCGATCACCAACGGACAAGGAGGCCACCATCCGAGGTGACAGGGACGCTCGAGCACCCACCGAGCGGACCAAAGCGCCTACGATTGCCTCCGATCATCGGACCTTTGGCGGACGGGCTGCAACAAACGACGATCACCCGAATCACCATGGTCACCAGCATCACCCCCATGCTGCGCCCTCTATCGCCCCCACTAGCGCGTCAAGCGTTAAGCGGATCGTTAAAGATAGTTCGTTCCACGACGAAACGCTGTGCGAGCTGCTCGAGGCTGCGAGATTGAACCTGATCGGGCCCGAGGCGAAGAAGGCGTTACAGCGTGCGGCAAGGGCGAGAGTCATAGAACTGAAGGATATCAAGGCAAACAGTGATGTGAGTCAAGTCACAACATTGCGCCGTTGAACTGACACAATGTCCAGGCTTCCGCAGCTCATGTGTTGCCGCCGAGCTCGGGCGACAAACGGAGCAAATCGAAGGCGAAGTCAAGCCATCCAGGAACTACCGTTCCGGTCGTCCATGAGATCAGCGGTCCCGCTGTTCATGACGATGTGAGTTGCCTTGGACGCGTATCGTTTTCTTGCTAACTACTCAGTCCGCCACGCCGAAGTGGGCTCAGCTCGTGAGCTCCCTTCTTCGTTCATCACGAGAGCCTGCTCTGCTAATGCGGTGTAGTTGACGGCACAAATGGCAGAGCTAGATGCTCGTTTCATCCAGCTGGCCGAACAACAGCAGTATCAAGCCGGCAACCACAAAGGCCCAGCAACTTACATGAGCCCCGAAGCCATGCAAGATGAGGCCGACACGATTCCCCAAGAATTGATAAACGACCTGATCTTCCATGGCCTCCCCTCTTCGACATTCACCGCTGGTGGCGGTCTCCCTCCCTTCTTCACGATAGACGAGACCGTCATTCACACTACTACTCGAGACTCTCCCCAGAGCGCTCGGATCCGAGCGATGACGCCTAGCCATAAAGCCCGAGAAGCCAGTGGCGAAGTCACTCTGGCTTGGGGATCGGAGGTCGAAATGCCTTCCGGCGGCAATTCATCCCCGCCCAAAGCGCATCAGGGTATGAGCATGGCCGGTGGACCTACCATCAATGTCCATCCTCCGACAGAAAGCAATGCTCGTACGCGACTCGCTAGTATACCCTCGCGCACCGATCCGAGAACACCGAACAGGACCGAGATTGATCTTGTGGAGGAGCAATTCATCCCGGGATCGGGTATGGCGGACAAGAGTCTACCGGATACGCCAGAAGCGAGGGAGGACAGTGTGAGATCGACTGTGCCGAGTCCGGAAGCTGGGCGGGCAGCGACTAAGGCTGGTACAGTTGGAGGAGCTGGTGCCGCAGCGGACTACTTTAGCAACGATCAATCTCGACAAGATACCATGAGGTCCGAAGCTACTACTCCTGTTCAGCATCGCGCGCCACAGACGGCGCAAAGCTATCAGAAGGCCAGGTTGAATGTCGGGCCAACCAATGGCCACGGTAACGCCCACCACACGGAGCACTCCTCCACTACTCAGAACGCCCAGACTGCTCCGACGCACTTAACGGCTCGCCCTTCCGCCGCAATCAAAGGCGGCAAGGATGTCATCTACGTCACGGAGGCTGTCGAGGTGATGCCGGAGCTTGGGCCTTGGGATCACGTCACCCAAAGACTGTACGCTTGGGCACTAGTATGGGAGGACGAGAGCTTCACGAAGGCATTGGAGAATCTTGCGCTGGGGAGGCAAGTGGAGGTCATACCTCTGACAGTCTTCAGCATGATGACATACAAGCGGTAAGCTTTAGGTCCTACGTATCCCTTGGAGTTGGCTGATGGTTCTCAGTCTGTTGAATCGGAACCTGATGGCCGAGCCGCAGAAGTCATGCGATAAGCTTTTTGTCCCGCCCATCATGGCAGAAGCTATCAACAAGGCTGTGCACAATGTAAGTACTGACTCGACTACGACTTCAGATCGCAGCTTACATCATATAGAAGCAAATCGACAATGCCCGGCATATCCTGGAGGAGTTGTGGTACAGTGGGTTGACCACGCGAGATTGATTCTGGGACAATACTCACTCGTCCAGCTTGGGGATTCAAAACCCCACCCAGAGTCATTATCGCACTCGCTAAGCATCGGAATGAGGTGAGCTGAGGAGATGCCCCGTGGAGGTTATGGGACAAGCTAATGTTTGTAGTCTGAGAAGTGGACGGCACACAGATTCGATCTCTCCACAGGGCATCTGACGACATACGGCGTAACGTCTGAGGAGCAGAATCTTCCTGACGGACGTGAGCTGCCCTATGCCGAACGAATTCCCGTCGATAGAGGAACTGACATGATCATAGGCCCCTTCATGTGGTGGCACGCCATACGCGCCGCATGGCCCGAGTACCACATACCCGATCCCGAACAGCTCAAACAACGCGTGGAGTGGGTCATCACGCCTTGGGAGGAGCGGAACGACAATTCTCTCAAGGCACTCAATTACGCGAGGAATCTGCTACTGTGAGCTTCCCGCTACTGCTACTGTGGTATTGCGAAGCTGACTCATTGTAGTGGCTTCCGACCGGAGCTAGCAAGGGATTTGGGAAAACTCAGGGAGACAGTATGGGAAGAGGTGAGTTGGATTAAGGCCTTCTGGTATGGCAAGAGAGCCCGACTGACGTGGATTCAGGTAAAGAGATTACTTCACAAGAAGAGATCGGGTCACCTGGTTGTGCATGTCGACTCGCACGAGAATGAGATCTGAGTGGTGATGTTCCGGAATGGTAGACGTCGGAAGTTGCGGCGCGACGGGGGAATGAGATGTCGTAATGGTGCAAGGTGGAGGAGATCTACGATCGAGCAGTGGTGTGAGGCAGAGATTGTAGACGGGATCGCAGGAGCTTAAATCTAGGTTGCGGACGTATAACATCTCATCTGGCAGGGTTTGAATGCATCGGCTTGTAACCGCAGGTACTGGGACGTCTCGTGGTCTAGACATGCAAATATGCAAATTCATGGAAAGCGAACATGTTGATGTCTACATTCTGGCATTCGCACTCTAGCAGCAATGCATCAGCGTATGATCGCTGAAGTTGACCTCATGCGAGACTATCGATACGGACCATCGAGAGCCTACATGGCACTGTTGTGAACTAGATACTGATGTAGATACTTACACTATGATAACAGAATGTCCTTTACGAAGCGAGTAAGCAGTAGCAAGTATGAATACAATGACAAGGTTTCCTCTTCTCCAAACCTTCACGGGCAATGTCCAATGTCCATTCTCCTAGATTTCCGCTAATAGTTGCTCACCCTACTCCCACTTCTCTCTTTCAAGCCAATCTCACTCAGGTTGACCCGGCTGCTCTGCCTGCTCAACGTCCGGTCCGTACCGCCCGCCGAGGGCGTCAAAACCCCACTACTCCCCTGTCCGCTCTCGTGTGCGCCACCCTGATCCGCCAGTGAAATCCCAGATGCGGATAGCAGACTCGACGGCGGGTCATTCCACCCGCCCGTGGACACCTGCCCTGATCCTCCTCCAACATTATAGCTATTCTGCCTCGCTCGCAGAGGTCGGGCTTTACCCCGCGGTGGACTGGCCTGAGGGGTGTAGCTGCCCTGCGAGTGCGAAGATATATCGCCTACGCTCTGACTTGAGCCTAATCGACGAGGCTCAGGCGAGGTCGAGCCAGGTCGAGTAAAGGGCACAGTGAGACCCATACCGTTTCCTTCGGCATCCGTTGTCCCGTTCGCTGGTGTCCCATTCCCATTAGAATGGGCGGGCGTGAAGTAGCTTCCGCGAGGCGAGGACGGCTGGGAGTTGTACGAAGGGGAGTATGCAGTGGCAGAGGTGCGGATAGGCATCGAGGCGTGTCTGAGGGGGTTCATGTGGCGGTGGGAGCTGAGTGATGTACGCGGAAGTAGAGGAGCGTCGTATGACCCCGCGGTGGATCGATGGGAGAAGGGTAGTTGGCGCCGAAGACTGGACGATAGCTTCAATGACCACAGGTGAAGTTTGGCACTCGCTGACCGGGGCGAATTGGTAGAGCGAGAAGATGAGTCGGAGGGGTACCCATCTTCGAGCGAGATGACGTCGGGATTCGATGTAGGCCAGAAGGACCATGAAGTCGGCGAGGCCGTTTGAGAGCCTGCCGACCCGAAGCTCGGTTTCCGCCGGCCAGAGGCTCCCGCCGACCGTGGACTTCCCCATGCCTTCCGCCTCTTCATCCAGTTCCACATGCCGAGGACGACCAGACAAGCAAAGGCGACATATGCCCACAAAGCGTGTATCCCCGCTTCTTCCAATGTATCGCCAACAGCTCCGAGGCCGAGTGCAGGTAGTCTGTCACGCCAGGCAGATTCGTGTGCTGATGAGCGGGGCGGAACGGCTTTACTAGCTTCGATGACCATTTTGCCTAATGTCCATGATATGGCTGTCGAGCCGATTTCGTCCATTGACTGGAAGTGCGGTTTGCCCTTGTGCCGAGTCAATGTTGGAGAGTCGACTTCGAGTAGACCCTTTTCACGTGCTCGTCGTTCCGCCTCGGTATTTGTGTCCCCTAGTTCGCCACCGGTGAGGGTTTCGCCGCCGCCGGAATCGATCAAGCGGGGTATGCCAATGCCTTCGTGTAGGACATTTGAGATCCAGGCGCCTTTGAAGCATTGCATTTGGAGTCGAGATAGCTCAAGCTGAGTTGTCAGATGTGTCCCGCCAAAGTGATGGACTAGTAAACTGACCTGAGCTCCTCTCCATCCTTTTTCTCTCTCGACTTCTTCCTCTACGGCCTTCCAGTCCCTCCCGCAAAAGTCTGCCATCCCAGTCTCCCACTCTCCCCAATCCCATACACCGCCAAGACCCAGCACTTGATGAGCAGTGTACCAGTACTCGCTTACGCCTATAAATCCTCTCTGATCTTCCCTCTCGAAGTCGATCTGAGGTGTGGGCAGACCTGCGAATAGACAGTGATTGGCCGGACAATCTTGCGCTCGGTCAAGTAAAGGCTTGAGATCCGTCAGGCAGGTGTCGAATGATCCTGTTCCAACTAGAGGAGGCGTCGTGCCGTCTGCTGAGGAGGGGATGAGGAGGTCGATAGGTAGACAAGGGTCCGGCAGGGGTGTAGAGAGGTCGGCCACTGCCGAAGAGGCTCGCCAGGCTGAAAGGAGCGTGTCAACGTATCGCTCTCTCACCCTGTTGGTGCCGAACCCCAACCAGGACGCGACGAACACCTGCCAGTCGACCTCTTCTCCTGATAACAGGCGAAGTGATACTTTTCGTAGCTCATCTTTTGGATATCCGGATTTTGAGAGCTCGAGCTCGGTCGGCGAGAAGGCCAGTTGAGTAGACGCTCCGCCCATGTCGAGGAAACCAAACGTCGGGGAATGATGCGATACATCGACGGGAGTGACAGAGTCTCGGGCTGATGCTGGAGGTGGGTCCGCCAAAGGGGCGAGGGGGAGTAAGGAAGGTGATGATGTTGGGACAGAACCGACATCTCCGTACGGCGGTGCGTGCCCGAATCCGTCCATGAGGTAGTTAACGGCCACCCAGCCCCATAATCCTTCTTCTTCCCCTGAGATCACGCGGATATTCTCCCCACATGGCCCTGCAGAGCTCTTACGGCCCACTCGGAAGGGATAGTCGCGTCGAAGTGTGTCGCAAGTAGTTTGAAGGATCGCGGACTGGGTCTCGGAAGGAAGGAGACGCATACCGGCTGTTGCGTAGATGTATATTGGCGTGGCGGCGTGTTGGGATGGCGGAATATGTTGCAGAGCATGATCTAGGAGAGGAGCAAGATATCCCGGTACATCTGATGGAGACACGGTGGAGATTCCTACCATGTCAGCAGCTGTTGGAACTGACGGTCGACTCAAAACATACCAGGCTCAGCTCGCTTGACCCAATCATCCCCTTCGACGCCCTTTCCTACGCGCACCAATCTCCTCAGAGCTCTCTTCTCCAGCTCCCCATATCCTACATCCTTTCCCTTGCCTTTTCTTGATCCTGGAAGGTAGTTTGTCGGCCACCACCATTTCCGGCCTCCGGCAGCTTTGGCACTTTCAACCCATGGCCATCCTCCCGTCGTCTGACCGCCATCGCCTCTCAGAGATGCCGCTATTGACGCTTCGGACGACTGGACCTCATCAATGATCTCTGCCCGCTCCAGGTCCGGGTCGCGCCAGGAGTAGATTTGCAGTCGGGATCCGGAGGAACCGGCATCGATGACCAGAGCGTAATGCGTGGAGCTTGACGCGACGGATGGAGGCATATAGCAGGTGATGAAGCTGCCCCTGCAGCGGACCTTCTGGCTGGATTTTTGTGGGAGATGAAAAGTGGTCCGCGGTCGACTTGCGGTAAGCGAGGAGGCACCTTAACCAATGTCCGTTGTGTTGTCGGCTGGCTTCTTCCGGGCGTCTCTTTTCCGCTGATGACCTGCGCAGGGATCTGAACTCCTCTTTGTGCAGTGGACTTTGCGTTTAACAGAGGCGGATCTATAGCCAGCTAATGCTATATGATAGGCTAATAGAGGACAACAGAGGGCGTCGGCGGTATACTTATTTACAGCTGCCCAATTGAATAATATTACGGACTCAGGCACCCGCAGCAATTCGGCTCCGGGAGGTTCCGCTTCGGGCGCTTTTCCTAATCACAATTCAGTGCTCATTACGAAAGATGCGGTCGGCAGTAACCGGAAAATCAGCTTGAGGGAAGCCTGAAGCCGGACAGAGATCAAATTTGATATCCGAGTCCGGGATGAGGTCCGAGTTAATTCCTGTCTCCAAAAGTTCACCACATACTCGACCTCGCTTGACTACATAGTGTCATCAGCATAGCTGCTATAGTATTACAGTCATCATGTCCACCCTCTCAGTTCCCTTCGCCCACAACCTCCCATACACCCTACTCGCTCTCGCTCAGCTCAGAGGAGCAGAGATCAAATGGGAAGACGCTGCCAATGAGCTCGCAGAGCCCTCCCTCGATGGTGTCAAGGGTACCGAGCAAGTTCGCCAGGTCCTCGAGGAAGGCCTGCCAGGGAAGGAGGTAAGATCGTTGTCCGGTAGACATTTTGATACGAGCTCACTAATTAGATCCCTCTTCCCGCCCTGCCCACATTACTGGACAGTAGCACTGGGTTCAAGGAGGTCCAAGGGATCTTGGATGCTCTCGATGATCACCTAGCGTACAGGTGAGCTTGCATTGCACGTGTACCTTCGTGATACAAAGCTCATGGCTTTAGGACATACTTCTCCGGACACAGCTTTGCCTATGGTGACGCCATCATCTGGGGCGGTATCCGAGGTGAGCGTTTCCACTTCTGCCACCATGTCGAGCTGATGTCCAGGCAATACCGCCGCCACTGGCTCCATGAAGAAGCCTGGACGACCACATCTGGCTCGGTGGTACAACCACGTCGAGACGCAGTCTGTCCCGCGGACAGTCCTCGAGACTTCTGCGAAGGCGCGAGCAGACATGGACAAGGGGAAGAAGGCCAAGCGGACCGAGTCTGTTGATGTGGTACTGCCGAATGCCGTCGTTGGGAAGGTGGTTGTTCGCTTCGGTATGTTGTTCTTAGCTGTCAGGAGGAGGTGGTACTGAGTACGACAGCGCCCGAGCCATCAGGATATCTCCATATTGGTCATCTGAAGGCTGCTATCTTGAACCGATTCTTGGCAGATCAATACCAGGGCCAGTTCATCCTGCGGTTTGACGACACCAACCCCCTCAAGGAGGAGGTAAGTAGTCAGGGAGACTTCAGGGACTAATCAGTTAGGGTGAATTCGAGGATGCCATCAAGGAGGATTTGAAGATGATTGAGATCAACTACGATAAAGTCGTCCACACCTCAGATCACTTTGCAAAGATTCAGGATTACACGGAGAAATTGATCAGGCAGGGAGACGCTTTCATGGATGACACAGATGCAGAGACTGTGAGTCAAGGGTATCAGATCCATCCTCTTGATCAGCGACTGATTTATTCAGGTGAAGGAGGAACGACGAGCGGTTATCCCATCCAGAAACCGTAATGCTTCCATAGAGGACAACTTGGCTCGATTCAAGGAGATGTTGACGGGGTCCGAGCAGGGCAAGAAGTGGAGTCTGCGCGCCAAGATAGATTACGAGCACAAAAACGGGTCGATGAGAGATCCAGTCGTCTACCGATGTGTCGAGGGGAGCCACCACATCACAGGGTGAGCTGTACGCCAAGGGATCGGTCGAAGCACAGCTGACTTTTGTACAGGACCCAATTCAAGGCCTACCCAATGTACGATCTTGCGTGTCCCATTATCGACCACATCGACGGTGTTACCCATGCTCTGCGTGCCAACGAGTACTATGCCAGACATGAGCAGTACCAATGGTTCTTGGAGAAACTGGGTATGCCTAAGATTGAGATCTTTGATTTCAGGTGAGTTCGCCCAGATGAGCCCGCCACGCATTCGATCGTGATTGAGCTTACCTCTACAGTCGTATCGACTTTGTCTACACTGTGCTATCTAAGCGAAAGTTGAAGTTCTTGGTGGAGAAGGGTGTTGTCAGGGGCTGGGATGATCCCCGATTCCCGACTGTCCGAGGTCAGTTCATAGCCACGCGAGCCTTGCATCGCGAAGCATAACTGACGATGATCAGGTATCAGATCCCGCGGAATGACGGTCAAGGGTCTGAAAGACTACATCATCGGTCAAGGCGCTTCGCAAATGACAATGCAGCTGGAGTGGGATGGAATCTGGACGCAGAACAAGAAGGTGATGGATCCTGTCGCGCCGAGGTACTGGGCTATTGCCGAGGAGAATATGTGAGCTCAGAAAGATATCTCAACATCGGACATAAAGTAGCTGACCCATTCAGGGTAACAGTTGAGGTTGAGGGTCGGGAGACTGAGGACATTGTCGTCGAGAGCAAACCCCTGCACAAGAAGGACCCGAAGATTGGGGAGAAGAAGCTCGTCTACGCCAGCAAGCTGATTATGGAACAAGAGGACGCAGTTTCCTTCGGCGATAACGAGGAGGTGAGTCACGCACGCCGTGCATGCATAGGAACAATAAGCTGACTAGGCTAGATAACAGTGATGGACTGGGGAAATGCCTTTGTCACGTCTAAATCCTCAGGATGGAGCTCTACTATCACCTCGCTCAAACTCAAACTCCACCTCGAAGGCGATTTCAAGAAGACTTCCAAAAAGGTCACATGGCTCGCCGCGCCGACTTCTACCCACTCCCTCATCCCCGTCGTCCTCATTGAGTACGACTACCTCATTACCAAGAAGAAGCTGGAGGAGGATGACGTTCTCACCGAGATTCTAAATCCCCAGACGGAATACCGGGTTAATGCGCTCGCAAGCAAGGAGGTTGAGGGGTGTGAGAAGTGGGATATCATTCAGTTTGAGAGGAAGGGGTTCTACATCTGCCAGGGGACGAAGGATTCAGAGGGCAGAATGGAGTTTGGATTCATCCCAGAGTAAGCTACATGGCACCCCGCCTCTCCCAGAGCTGACTCATCCAGTGGTCGACTTCAGACTGTCTCGCTCAAAGCCACACCGGCTGCGGAGACTGTTAAAGTCCCAGGGGCAACGAAAGGATCATGGGGTAAGACACCGGTAGCCACCAAGGCCGCCGCCACTGCCCCTCCCGCCGCATCGGCCGAGACGAGCGGCGCACCGCCAGGGACGAAGGTGTACAAATCCAATTCCACGGCAGGATTCGATATCCCCGTTCGAAGCAAGATGTTTGAGGCAGACAAGATATAGTGCGTTGCCATCGTGTGTTTTTGTGGTTGACGGAAATTGAGCTGATAATTTACAGTGGAAGCGAGGAAGTGGAGGCATTGGCGGAGAAGGTAAAGATGTACAAAGTTGAGCCAATCTACCAGTAATGCGTCTTTGCGCATGCATACATCATTGACTGCCGATACTGCGCTTATGTACAGACTCAGATGTCACCAAGATAAGGTACTTGTGTCCAAATCACAGGGTGTGGCGATGTGAGCGGCCTTACTGTAACTATGCTATTCGCCACCGACTTGATTTGCTTCCGAAATGCAACAAAGGAGAATTCCAATAACGCCGCAAATACCCGAACATGACCAGATTAGTGGCTCTCGAGTGAGTGAAACATGGCTTGTTTCAGATATCCCCGTGATGCTGCATAACCCAGCGAGGGTGGCTATCATCCGCCAATCGATGTCCATAAGATGAAGTTCGCCCCTTCGATTCGGTCCGCACAAGGGTCTTTCTCTAATAGCACGAATCGACGATCTGCATAGGGATTACCGCAGTCGCGCTGAACAGGGTCTCAATGTGGATCTCGCTCGGAAAAAATGTGGCGGGTTAGATTAAAGTGCGCACGAGTGCCACGAATCGGTTCTGCTCTCGGTCCAGTTTCAAATCTTTCGCTAAAGTATCCGCCTCGCATCCACCTCTGTGCCCTCTCATCCCGATATCCGACCTCTCGAAGTTCGATTATTCGCCACCGCCCTAATCTGCTTCCGAAATGCAGCATGTACAAATATGTATAACGCCGCAAATGTCCGGACTTTTCCGTATTAGTGGCTCCACAGCGAGTGAAACACGCCATGTTTCAGAGATCCCATGACCAGCCATCTACAGATCTCGACATAATGTCCGTCCCCTCTCGATCTGCGCCGCACAGAGGGCTTTTTCTAAGGGCATAGATAGGAGACTGGCAAACAGGATCCCTACATTCGGTCAGCCACACTCCTAGGTCCTCGCTTAGGAAACGGGTGGCGGGTATAGACGTACCGCACGAATCTGCTCCGCCCGTTGCACCAATCCTGAACTCTCGCTCTAATATCCGCTTCGGATCCTCCTCTGTCCCCTCTTCTCCCTCGTCGTCTCCTATCCTCCCCACATGGTAGAATGTGTTGACGTATGCTGCTCCCCCACAGAGACCTTCCAGGCAAATGAGGAGGAACACTTTGGTGATAGTTCCTTCTTCGCCACCCACTTGCGAGCCGCTGCCATTCGGTGACCCTGAGGAGAAGATGAAACGCGAGGCTTGTAGAGAGAGGACTAGCAGATTGAACCCTTGAACGATCGTTGGGAGGGGAAGAAAACGGAGAGGTATGGGCGGAAGACCTAGAGATAGGGAGGAGCGCGAGATGAAGACAAAGGTCTGATCTGGACTCGTCAGGTAGAGTTTTAACAGCGGAGAAGAAGGACGCGTACATGTAAGAGACCAGAAAGGGTAGTAATCTCGCGGTGACTTAAACACTCGGGTCCACGGGCCCGACGTCGGTAAGGGGAAAACTAAGGTCGGAGCGACACCCTATGCAATGTCAGCCTCGACAGCTACTCGTAATGGGATACTAAAACACGACTTACACTATTGATGACATATTCTGCGGTGTATACTAAGCTCAGGGGTAACATGAAGCGAAATAGAAGGCTGCGGATGAGGGCGAACTTTTCGGAGGTCGACAGTCTCGCCTTCGTCGTAGCGGGCGACTTCATAGAGTAGGGCTCTTCCTCGTCGATGTCTCCATCTGCGGCTGAGGTAGCAAGAGGTCGATCGGCAGTGCTATCCGTGGCTAGTGGTCGATAGGCGTTGTTTGAGCGCTGGAAGTGGGATGTGCGAGGAAGGAGATATATGTAAGTGCAGGGGAAGAAGAGGGGAAGGAACTGCATTATCAGCCCAGAATACTCCTCGGCCCAACACCGAGGTTAGACTTACACTCGATATACCCAGGCCTCCCTTGACTCCAAGGCCTCGGAGCAACCACCACAGACCTGCACCCGCAATGCCCGCCGCACCAGTGCCCGAGGACCAAGCGCCCAAGGCGGTTCGGGAAGCTGATCGAGAGGGATACGTAGTTGTCATTTGAAGGAAGGTCAGTTCTCCCAGACCGGAAGAGAGGGAGGCGAGGGAGATACCCAGCAGTCGAGGGGGTACCGAAGTAGAGAAAGCTATGGTCTGCAGAAATCAGTCTATACAGCTAGGTGCGGGGTAGGAGGACTGACTATAATTCCCAGCCAGCTGACAGTGGTGCAAAACGCCACTCGACGACCATACTGGATCTTCCCGTTGGAAATGAGCGGCCACCCAACTTTGGCTATCAGGGCCGGAAAGATATTGAACAGCGCTACGACGCCCTTGGGAGTGTCGGCGCCTACGAGGTCAAGCGCCGCTGAGAGGATGATGACGTAGAGCACTGCAAGAGTCAGTGCTGTGTGAGTAGGGTTAGTCTTTTGTAGGGCTGACCATTGTTGAGCAGGCCAAAGATGAGAAATGAGGCGAAGAGCCTAGATTGGAGATAGCGACCTCCATCCGGTACTTGCTGAGGCTCGTGCTCTGCCCGATGAGCTTACTTCAATGTCAAGATGAGCAGGGAGCAAACCTTCTATGAAAGCGTCCACATCCTCGTCCTCGTCTTCTTCGGTAGGTCTATCCAGGCTGGTCCTGCCAGCTCGAACATCTGACTGGACAGGTACATTCCGCGCTGGGCCGGCATCGCGACTTGCTGTCGGTGTAGCAAAGGTCGTCATGGGTACACTAATAGGCTGGTATGGAGCAGCCATAGGTCTATCGTGGTGTTATCTGAGCATGAGTCTTGGGCCGATGTCATATGTCAGACAGACGATTTGCAACAACAACAAGCCGGTGCCTGAAGATGCAAAAGACAGGAATGACAACCACAACTTGCTTTCACTCTCCAGCTCACCATCACAATCACCAGCGCAAGATGTCTTCCAGGGACATACACGCAACGCCCAAGTCTAATAAGGCTATACCGACCAATACTGTGACGTATAAAGGTAAGTTGAGGTGGTCAAGGGAGGGCAGGAGCGTTGCTCATATCGGCAGGCAGGAAGATTCCCGCTCGCATAGATCCAAATGCTGTATGTCCAGGCAACTCGTCTACTCATTTGGTCTGAACATTGGATCCTTACTGATATTGTAGCGCATTGGCTATATCGTGGAGATCATGGCGCAATCGTTCGAAGCCAATGAGCACCATATCACTCTTTGCCTGAGAGATGAGGGAGACCACCTAGTCACCCAGTCTCAGCTGAGCAGTAAGGTCTCCAAGGGGGAGATATTAAAGTGAGTCACACTTCTATAAGGGCTATGCTGATCGCTCAGACTCGCACCCTCACCTACTACCGAGGCTCTGGCGGTCATAACCTCATTCAAGATCTACCTTGCCCAGCCTGCCAACTCGCATCGCCGCCAGCCGAGCGTAGATCAAGCGTCGATCAGCAACAGTACCGACGGCCACACGCGAGATGGGATATCGCTCAAGCTGGCACTGTTCAATTTGCAGAAGTACATCAAAGAGGAGGATTTTGTTGTGGACTTCATGATCAAGGGAGGTGTCAAGATGCTTGTCAGGCTCATGGAGGGGGAGAGCGGGTTATCCGGCAACAGCTTGGCGGTAAGACACTTCTGGAGTCGTAGTAAGAGGCCCTTAAGCTGACTGTGATAGTATGCTCTGCAGGGTATACGAGGTCTGCTAGAGTTCGAAGCAGGCTGGACGGACATAGACCCGCCTCTGATCGACCGAATCCTCACGATTCTTTGCTCTTCCACAGCACAACCTAACGTCCTTCGACCTGCAACGGCCATCGTCCGCAAGTTCGTCATCTCCTCGCCGCATCTACAATCATCTGCCCCAGCAGTGGACTCATTCAAGACTCCCGTTGCGGCCCCACGCCGGCCCAAGGGCAAAGAACGGGCCGATTGCTCCAACGCGGACGGAAATGAGGCGGACAAGAGATTAGGATTCGACGCGATATGGAGGCGAATGGAAGGAGTCGGCGCGGGACTGGAGGGCGAGGGGAATGAAATGGAGAGGGTTTGGAGGATCATTGTCCGGCGGTTGGAGGGAACAGGTGATCTGGAGTTGGTAGCTCTGACGTGAGTTTCCAGTCGGAAAGCGCATTATCGACGATGAGCTGATCAGGGAGTCTTGGTCTCATCAATGCCTGCTATCGCTCAGCGGATCATCACAGCTCACCATCATATCCTTCCTTGATCTCCTTGATGGAACACATTGCACTGAGGAAATACGTTTCGGTAAGTCTTGCCCGCCAATAGGACATACACAGCTGACGTATCAGCGATTGATGCAGACGAGTACCACGAATGCCGTTGAACCTCAGATTCTCAACTTCCAGGCCCGCTGGACATCCTGCTTACATCGCAAACGGCTCACACCAGTTCGGCCAAGCCGGAATCCGCTACATCAGAGAATGCTGAGTGAAATATGGGCGCTGGGTGGCCTAGGATCTGGTATGCGGGATCTCGGGGGTTGGAGGAGGCTGGGTTTGGGTGAGGATATAGGCGGGGAAGGTGATCGGGGTGGAGAATGTGAGGGCGAGCTGTTCAGGGATGTTGGAGAGTTGGGGCTTGAGTGTCTCGTGAGTCTTTCTTGCCTGATTTGAAGGGCACGGCTAATGATGTAGCACTGGTATGCTACACATGAGGAGAATTTTGGTAATGTAAGTCATACTCGTCGTGTTGAAGCCAGTTGGGCCCCTAGCTGAACGACCAGATTGTGAATGAACAACAGGCAAAGTCGTCAGATAAACGATGTCCAATAGGACAAGCTAGGTATGTTGCTCTATTGAAAGTCGGTGGAGAGCAATGCTAATGAGCAGTACCGAATGTGTCAAGATCTTGTGCGAGCACTATAAGATCTCTCAAGCGGGACACGTCCACCCGGCCCACTTTCAATTGTTCCTTCTTCACTTCCCACGTTTACACCATATCACCATGAGCTTTTTCTTGCGGTGAGTATCATCTTCCCATTGCGTAAAGCTCGAATATCGGAACTGATTCGTAGGATGTGGCACGAATCCGAATCCCGCTCGTCCGATTTTTCCCGCCTAGCCAACCTTGTCCGGTCCCAGATCTTCTTCTCACTCGCGAATGAGGCACAAGCGACATGGTTGAGCCTGGAGCAAGACCTGCTGGATAGTGATTATACGGTGATAAGGGAGCGGCAAATGGATATGCTCGAGAAGGAGGACGGAATGATGAGCAAAGAGGGTGTGAGGGGTCTCAGGGAGCTCCTGGGCAGGGAGGCCTATGAGGTGGTCTCGGATCAGCGGTAGGGTCTCTTCTTCCGAGGTCTTTGTCATAACGCTGATGAAACAGAATCGGATGTATGCTCCAGGGCGCTTGGTTCAATGCTGCTACATTGCTTATCAACGGCGTTCACGCCAATGTCAAGCCCAACGCTTCCAGGCCTTTGCGTTTCGTGCGACTCGTAAGCTCACTCCAATGCTCCTGTGGCTGGCGAGCTGACACCGCAGTCCCCGAATCGCAAAACTATAGCCTGGGGAGATTATGCCTCTCGACCAGCGACAAATCCACCTTATGATTCCTTGCGCGATCGAAGTGAGTCAGAAAAGTCATCTACCAGCTATGAGCTTACCACACTCATTCTTTTGGGTGGCTGAACTGACTTCATCAGTCGAGTTTAGCAATATCACATCAATCCAGCCCAACACATCCACAGCGGTCAACTCCCGCTCACAAAGCACGGCCTCAAAACTGTCCTTTTCGTTCCTTTCAGGGCCGGAGATGAGTCTTCTAGATCTCGATGCTGTTCACTCTGCTCAGTTCTCTGAGTGGGTCGACGGAGTGAGAGTGCTGAGGGGAGAAGGTGGCATGAGGAGTCTGGAGAGTGGGGTGTATGTCAAGGTAAGTTGGACTTCGGGCGGGGGTTTCTCAATTATCATTAGCTGACATGATCCAGGTGTTGACGGAGATTGCGCTCAAGGTGCGATTGTTGGATATTACAGGAGATGGCGTAGAGTTGCCGGATAAAGTGGTTTGGGGTCAAGGTCAGTCCACGGATGCGCTTGAATGCGCATTGTGGCAAAAGCTGAACTCTGCAGCCCCGCCCAGCGTGGATTTCTGGTTCGCGAAGTAGCTGTAAACCCGAGCTCTGGTAGCTTGATGTCGAATGCCTTGTAGTTGTTAAGCCTGAATACAGCTCGGCTTTGGCTCAATGGGTAACTACAACAATTCGAGTCGCTACTCGTCCGCACTGATGACTCCACTCTCATCCCCATCCATGTCTTCCACGCTGGCATCGAGATCCACTTCCTCTCCTTCTTCTTCGTCTCCAACCTCCATTCCATCTGACGCAGGTATGATCCCCGTGGCTCCTCCTGCGCCGCCCTGCGGGTCTTCCTGCATCCGATCATTCTGCTCTTGCGACGGTGTGGGTGAAGGCTTTAACAAAGTCAGTTTTACACTATCCTAAGTGCGCCCAGACATTCTGCAGTCGCACGTACCGGTGCAGCATCCAGTTCTGACTGAGTCTGTCTTCTTCCATAGGGTAGTAAGAACCGGTGACCGAAGAGATTCAGGTTGTCCTGGCCGTGTCAGCCCCAGACCAGAGCCCTCATGTCATTTCAAGAACCACACACCCGCTCATCTTCCATAACATGCTCTTCATCGCTCATCTCATCTGCCTCTTTGGCCAATTCAACCCCGGCTGGCCGTTTCCCAGCCAACGCTCTCGCTTCGGCGCGCTTCACAGCCCGACGATGCCGGTCCCGCTTCTCAGCGCTTGACGCAGATGAGGGACCTGGCCCAGCCTTAGCTACAGCATCTTTGGCTGAGGTTGGATCCTTGTGACCGTACGCGTGTTGAGAGAGAGGGTTTAGGATGGACGAGTGGGTCCTGTCTCGCGCTGCCAGGGGGTAGGGGTAGTAGGTGTGCGAAGGCACTGGGAGAGTGGGCATCGGGGCGGAAGTCAGGAGCATGCTGATCACTTTGACCGATGGGTATTGAGAGCGCTGTGCTTGTAATCTCCCGCTGCTGGATTGATGTGGCAGATGTATCGGAGTGAGTGAGAGTGTTGTTGGTGAATATCATGCGGTCGAGATCCAAATTATCTCAGAGGTGGACCTATGTAACTTCGTCCACCCACTTCGTTAACGTTCAGCCTTGATCGATTATATCAATTGCTTCGGGCCCGCTTCAATGCCCATACATATGCCGGGCTACCCCAGATGATACTGGCGAGATGGCCGAGAACATCCTCGGCATTCTCTTTGTAACCTCGACATCTCGAGGGCGGAATGTCTTCCGCTACCCTCCTGATCCACTATCCCCCTACCCCCGGCTCTCACAGCCCATATACCCATCGTCAACCTATACAGCGCGCGATAATGTCTTTGGGGACGTCTCTCGTCGAAAGCTCTTCCCGGACGGCTCGACAAACACGTACACCGACACTCGGAAGGGCAGTGCTGCTTCAGCCGACATCTCATCAGCCAATCGCTCGAATAGGCTTGGGCGACCATTTGGCGCGAGCTCCGATGCTGGATCGGGCCAAGATCAAATGGGGAGCAGAATCAGCCGGGGGGATCTGACTGATTGGGGCAGAAGGGAGGAGGATGAAGAGTGGGAGGACTCTGGAGAATCGGATGGAGGCGACGAGGGGCTGTACTACATGGGTCTAGGCCCCAATCGGGTTCCCTTGTCCGGGAAGAGGATAGAAGACGAGGTCATCAACCCGCAATACATCAACGAGGAGACACTCCGGTATACCGAATCGACACGGACGAACACGATAGCCAACACCCGAGGCTCGGATGGACAAGATAAGACATCACCCCGGAAAGCTGAGTCTGGACGGGTTGGCAACATTCTCGCTGGCGGCGCTGGTCAAGGCCATGCTGCGCAGAATTTGAAGTACGACGCCTCGATAGAGAGCCAGTACAGCTATGCCCTGGGCTACTCACTCGACTTCCTCAGCGACATGTTGACTCCTCCTCGAGCAGCTTGCAATCGCAGATTCGAACTCTGCGTGGATGAGCTGGTGTTCATTGGTCACCCGGTGACTATTGGGCCAGATGGGAAGTGGGGCTTCCCTGAAGAATCAAGTCAGGACGTACCGGCCAGAAGGGGAGGGGATGATGGGGAGCGGAGAGGGAGGCGGAGAGAGGCGGTCGGGCACAGTATGTTGAGGACAGTCACCGAGGGGTCGGGCTCAGAAGGGAACTCTTTGTCAGATCTGACGGAGGGTGTAAAAGATGCTACCGGCACGTTGCCTCGTAGTAAGGCAATTGGGAGGGGTGGAAAGGCGGACGAAGACGGATGTCCATCGCTCAACATGTTTCACATGGTTCTCATCATCGACAAACCGGACCCAAAGACGGCACCTTCGGGCGGGACGGATCATATCGCACCCAGTGAAGGCTTCGAGGAGATCTACCGTGAGATCGCATTCAAGTGGACCGCAGCGGCGTATGCCCTGCAGGTGAAGGATAATTGGGTAGCGAGAGAGAGCTGGGAGATGGCCAAGGCGAGGGAAAGGTCGATGGCTGAAGGTAAGTCTTGCGGTGACTGGGTGTTCATAGACTGATGATGTCTAGGTATCTCAGTCGAGAAGTGTTGCCTGTCAATGTATCGCGGCAACCCACTCGAACGAGCTCTCCAAGATCTCTCCTATAATCTATGGAAGTTCCGCACGGCCCCCGTAAACCCACTGTACACTCACCTACCATCGACAATCACCGTATCATTGTCGGATCTACCTATCAGCATGGTGCTGTCCCCACGCACAGGCACTTCAGACGAATCATGGGCGCACTGGGGAACAGGCGGCCACGCCCACGGGGCAGACTACGATGTGGAGTCAGAGGCATCATCCGATTCGGGTGATCATCACCCTGGGAAGGAGATCCGGGTGGAACCGTGGCAGACTCTATTGCTCGTGGATGATCATACAAAAGAGCGAGCGAAGCAAGTGGCTGCTGCGGTTGTTGGTCTGGCGAGCTGGACGCCCACCACTAAGTTGGGCAACGCGTGGGAGGGGCAGACGGCGCAGAAGTCGCCAATTGCCACGCAGGGGCTCAGCAGTAGACGGGGATCCAAGGAAGAGCAGGCGGAGGAGGATGAGAGTAATCTCATGCGGGCGCTGATTGAGGCTTGCGATGTCTCCAAGCCGTGAGTCCGGTCACAACGCTAAGGACTGATTCTTGCAGTCTGGCAGACATCGCCCATACTCTCCGCTTCGATCTCGACGGGATCGTCATTCCTCTCGCCCGCGAGCTTGTGCAAAACAAGAAAGCAATTCTCATTGACGTGGTCAATGTCCGGCTGCGGACGCTTGTCATGTTGTCAACAATAGTGGAGCACAGGTCAGTTGTGTTTCACGAAAGGGTGCGGAGTCGAAGCTTATTTTGAAGCATCTCAATAGAGGACTATACCACCTACTTCTCCCGCGCATTTCCCGCCTTACCACTCCTTCCAGTCTTCCTATCCCAAATATCCGCAGCGCCCACGCCATTCAGAGATATGGTGGCCACCCCGTCGGAAGCTGAACCGGATCCACCTTCCCGACAAGTCTATCTCGATTCCCTTGTCTGGCTACTAAAGCACGACCTGGTCATACAAGCCCACACGTACGTCCGGATCTGGGCGCGGGCGGAAGTCAAGGTCATTGCGTGGAAACGGCTATGGAAGCGCCGGCGGGCCAGATGGGTTGCCAGTCGGGCCGGAAGCCGCAACTCCGAACGCAGCCGTGGAAGTTCGGCCACGTCGACTTACGGCGAGGATGAAGTGGACCTCATCACACCCCGAGCGGATAAAGGCAACCCCTTGGACACATCGCATCCCGCAAGTAGTCGAGATTCGGGCTCGGCGTCTAATCACACTCGACGCCCATTCGCTCCGGGCAGTGTCCCGGGAACACGCACTTCCAGCTTTCCCGACCTCGGAGTATCGTTCATGGACTATGATCCTGAACTCGAGCTCGATTCTGATGTTGGGGAAGTTGAAGGGTTCCGGACCGATCTCGAGAGGCTGGACTCGATGAATTTCTCGATGGAGCTCAAGGATCCCAAAAAAGATGAGGTCCCCAAGTTCGAGGGAACATTCATCCTGCGACCGGCACGAGCGGTGAAGGAGGAGATGAGGTGGTTGAGAGTTATACGAGAGGGGGCGGACGAGGTATGGGCGAGTAAATTCGACCTCTGCGTGCAGTACTTCGACGGGGCGACAAGCTTTGATGAAATCAGCTATCGGACCGGATTGAGGATGAGGGAGATTGACTGGATCGTCAAGCTGTTCAAGGAAGATGTGAGTGCCAGTATGTGCAGTCTGAGCTGATCTGTCAGGTCGTCGTATTGCTCCATCCATAGCAAGCTCAAGGACAGTGCCAAAGGCAAATTACGTAACCCCGGCGCGATGCGTCCAGCTTCCATTCAACGATGTCTCATCGTCATCTCGACCCATTCAATCTGAGACACTACACCTCCACCTCGGCCCAGGCTCTGCCCGTGCTGACAAATCGCCACATTTTCCTAATCCCGCGAAACTCCGTAACTCGCGCTTTTAGATGTCGCCCGTAGGTTTGCCTCCACCCGTATTTTCGCACTCGGACTTCACGGTCTGAGGGCGGTCTTCAGCGCCTATAGAGACCTAAACTAAGGCATATACCTCCTGTCGGTAGCTCCGGAGTAAAAAGCTGCCCGTCTCCACTGCGCCAATCGGAAGACGATAAACTAACTCGGTCTCACCTCCTTATCTCACCGGAGAATACATATGTATAACAAAGCAGTTGATTTCTAGTTGTCTGGTCTCTGCTGTGGGGTCGTCGCCGTGCGCCAAAATTAGCGTGACGTTAAAAAATGAGGTCGTATCTCCGGGAGTCCAGGAGTAAAAATGGGCCGGGTTTACCTGCTCCGGCAGGGTTCATCCTTTTGCTAGTTCCTCGTAGGCTTGAGTAAGATGAAGAGTTAGCACAAGAGTACCGCACGCAGATGCATGTACTGCAACCAGTCATCACTATGTAAGAAATCACGAAAAAACGCATCTGCACACACTGAGTGGCGTGTGCCATGCCTGGTGCATACTGCTATAGTCGAATGCTTTGACACCACTTCTTAAATGTCCGGCTCTCTCCCACTGACTAGCCCGTAGCTGGGAATGTGTGAAGCGTGTGCCAAGGGTGTTGTAGCGATGCCTGTGGCAAGTTGAGCTCAGGTGCTTCATGATGGGCTCGGCGCGCTTTCTACTGCGCTCGCCAACATCGGTTCTGCAGCGAGCAAAAGCCGATCCGGAGTCCCTGCGCCACCGTCCACTTCCTTCTCAACCGTATCTGGAGGTATCATTGCCCGAGTTATGCGATGTGGGGGCACCGATGCCGGCCGAGAAGAAGGGGTATTCGATCCTGAGGGTGGTGGGGGAATGTCTGTCTTGAGAACGCGGGATGTCTTCTTCTTAGGATTCGGCGCTGTATCTGTCAGCTATATGACAGAGCACACAGTAGTCAGATACGCGCCATTCTGATTCTCGGACATGTAAAACCGGCGGAGCAGCATGATGGCTTCTTCACGATAATAGCCTCCTTCCGCCACAAAGGGCATGTGTGTGTTGATAAGATCACTGCGAGTGAATCAGCAAGTTTCTTTCTGCCCATCCGGTGCCAGCCCTTCGCCTAGCGCAAGTCGACGTACGATGAATTGACATCAATCACGCTCCCACACCCGCCAAACCGCTCATTCCCACACCCATACACCACCCTCCCAATTCCAATCTGCCGCAGGGCGCTCGCACACATCACACACGGCTCAACAGTGACGTATAGCGTGATACTATCCAGTGGTGGAGGATTGTTGGGCAGGAGGTGATCTATAGCTTCGAGCTCGGCATGCAGAGTCGCATTGCGCCATTCGTTCGTCCGGTTTCGTGCTCGCGCAATGGCTTGATTGGCTTTGACAAAGACGCAACCGACGGGGACCTCATCGGCTGCGAGGGCTTCTTCTGCCTTCCAAGATGTCAGCGCATCCCTGCTAGACGTCGGTGGACTGGCGGCAACACACCATGATGAGCGCTTCACGCATCCAAGCGAGGTCGGCTGGGTCTTGCTCATGAGGGGGAACGTAAACCTGTGGCGGATCAGAAAAATGAGCGGAAAATTGGACGATGCAACTCACGGCGTTGGTCATATCAGCTGATAGGGGGATGTAGGCGAATGGACCAAATTTAAGCTGGACGGTACCGATATGAATTGGTGGCTCTGCTCGTGAGCCTGAAGTTTGCACGCCGTTACAGCTTGGTCACGTGATATTTCCATGATCGTTGAAGCCCTTCAAGCTTAAAAGGGCATAATCGCAGGTGGATCTTCCGACAGCTCCGCCATGAGATAGCTGTGCAAGTCGCTCGCTGTCTCCTATGTACTCACTGTAGGTTGCATGAAGCTTTGAAGCGACCCCAGTGATACTAGAATAATAGGAATGACGTGGCACCACCTCCACATTCCTCCCTGTAATAAAGGCGTTTCAGGATTTCAAATCTTCTTTCCGCACTATCTAGCCCTTCCCCCTCGAGCATCCCAATCTTAGCACATAGCAATGCTGGCTGATCTAAATCTAGTCACGCTTTCGCCTACCGCCTCGGAAGGGGATCGCGGCAACGCCCTCGCCGAAGCATTCTCGGACGCGCTGGACTTGACGGATCGAGCGATCGTCCTGACTGAGTCGGGCGATCATCTCGGTGCTATCGAGCTCGGGGTCCAAGCGCTCAGAATGCGCGTACGATTTCACGGAATGCACGCCAGAGAGACAGCAGTATCGTTCAATGAGCTCAGCATCAATTACATCGCGCTTGGGCGATGGGACGAGGCGGAAGAAGTTTTGACGTTAGCGAGACCCATCAGGGAGGCGCCCAACCAAGGCGGATTTGACGCGGCCTGTACAAGGGAGAATCTGGGTAAGGTGTATGAGGGGAAAGGAGAGTGGGTAAAGGCAAGGACTGTTAGAGCTGAGGGAGGTGAAGAGGTCGCTTGCTCTAATCATGATGTGAGTCACCGATTAGTCGTATATTGTCGAAGCGATGGCTGATGTGGACAGTGTGAAGGAATACCGACTTCAGCTTACACCGATCTAAAGAGGTGCTCAGCATGCCGAGCTCCGGTTTACTGCAGTATCCCATGTCAGAAGGCGGATTGGAAGGCGAGACATAAGGCGCTTTGTCAAGGTCAGTCGGCGACAGCGGGCGGTGCAGAGATGACATGATCGTCGTGCTCGACTGGAGTGCAGAGGTTATTGTTCGTACGCCTTCTGCTCATTTTGCATCTAGAATGACGCGTGAGTTACCCAACAGTGAACACAGCTCCAGAGTGGTAACGCTGACTATCTCCAGGTCAGCTCGATTGGTTGGCCACTGACAACAACCTCCTGCTCTCATGCAGTACCCCTTCACACTGCATCGGACTATACGGGACGAAGACCATCATCCCGAGCTGCACGAGCAACTGGACGACGGGCAGTTTCCGGATCGTAGACGCGTAAGTAGATGATGCGGATGCGCGAAACGTTATTTCTGGGTTCGCACCGCCATGCAGTCTTCTTATTCGAGACGGAGAGGTGTAGAACTGCATAGCATTAGTGCTCATTGGATCAGCTGCAATGCATCGCACACTTAAATCTCCGACCGAGGACAAGCAAGACAGGGAGCCGAATAGCGTCGCTGGGTACCCGAAACCCTATTGCGCACGGTTGTGTGTGTCTCAGGGGTGTCTCTCATTTTCTCTCTCAAGGGCTGACTCTCTCAAGGGAGCTGACTCTCTCTTATTCTTATTCTTATTCGGTTGTCCTCTATTCTGATAGCCTTGGCAAGATCTCACTCTCAGACATTCGCCACAGTACCTGAAAACGCAGGGGGTACTTATATCGCTCATCCCTATCAGATAGCGAACACATCACTCAACTCCAGCCTGACGACTTCACCCCTACGATCACAAGATATCACCGCCACTATGGACAGCAAAGTATGTTCTTTCCCCTGCTCTTGATGACAGGCTGACTGGGATTGTCGTCTGGAAGATCCAATGGGGAGTCGAGCTGAGCTCGCATTAGGCACCAGTCGAGACCGTGCCCGCGCTCGAGTCGGAGAAACATCAGGAGACCGACATCGTATCAGGCGAGAAGTCGGCACCAGGTGGGAGTACCGCAGCGACTGCCGAGACCAAGATACCAGAGTGAGTACTCGGCTGGTACATCCGCGCCTCCCAGATCCAGATCTAGATTCGGGCCCGCGCTTGAGACATCCTTCCATCCGTGCCGTGAAATTTGATGCGAAGGCAAAAGAGCAAGACTGATGCTATTAGCAGCTCCCAAGCGCCATCCCCGAACCCGGTACCAGTGACCGAGAATCACGGCGGATTCCAGATCACCTTCGAGCCGAACAATGCGCAATCCGCGGCGCAGCCTCCGATGGTGATTCACGTCCAAGATGAGGAAAGAAGCGCCGAGGAGGAGGTGACAATCACGAAGAAGCTAGGATTCTGCGGTGGCCTTTGTGAGTCTTACCGTGCCTTGGTGACAATGGTGAGGTACTGTAGCGGGAAAACCAAGGCTGCGGGGATGATGAGCGCTACACGGTTCCCGTTTGACAGGGCAGAATCGATGGAATGCTGAGAGTGAAAGATGTGGCGCGCATCCATTTGGCTAAAGCTGACCTTTTTCAGTCGCCTGCTGTGCTGGCTGCTGCGTGTGCTGTGCGGCGTGCTGTTCGTGTTGCTGCTAGATGGGACATCTGGTTAGCCTTTCAGTGCGCTCTGGGTATCAATCGCCAGCGCATGACGTGTCAAACATTCCTCGTCAATCGATCGTCGCGTCGGCGCGTCCGTTCCTCTATAATTGCGCTCATCATGAAGATGTATACCATATGACCTATTTGTAGCGCGATAACGGCTGGAATAGACTGATATGACTCTACACGACCCCATGGTACCTTATGGGTGGCTGTGGCGGAGGGACGCCCTTTGGAATCGGCAACACGACATGAGCGGACGGCAAAGTGTGTGAAAGGGAAGGCGGATCGACACCACTCACTTCGCCACACATGCCACCACGTCCTTTACTTCGTCCACTGCAAGGAGCGCACAACTGCCTGGCTGTCTTTGACGGACGTCCTTACCTCCGATGTACGGGTAGCGGTTCCTAGCGCGCTTTACGATGACAGAGCGGACCGATGAAAGGGCATTAAGTCTGCACTGGGTGATGCCCTCCTTCGATACCTCAAGCTTCAACATTGGGTAGCTATTGATCTTCACTTCGGCTGATCGACATCTCACCTGTCTCTGCGCGTCCTATATTCTCATCATGGCAGAAACCAATCCTCCCAGCTTGTCCATCATTGGCCTCTTCAGTACCACAGTATGTCACCTCTCGCCTCCTTCCCCATCGACTGTCCGGTCCCTCGGCCTGATCACGTCCAGCGGCTTCTTTACTGACATACACAGTCGTTCGCCTTCATTTGCTATCATACATACAAGTTCGATGGCTGCCGATGCCTCTTGATCGACAAAAAGAACTGGTTTAGGGCGATGCTGACGTGGATGCTGGTGCTCAGCAATCTGTGCATGATCGTATGGGCTTTCGCGTGGGCTTGTGAGTTCTATCTCCAACACCTCATGCGTGCGAAGCGAGGCTGATGTCGTGAAAGATGTCAAGTACATGCTGGGATGGGTCCGATTCGGGCCACTTGGCGCGCGTCCCTGGCCATCCGCCCTCTTCCCCGACGAATACACTGGCTTCAACTCACCACTCACCGTCCTCCTCGGCATCGCCTACACACTCCAAGCTTCGCTTAACGCTGAAGAAGGTTTATTCTTCTATCACCTCATGCGAGCCGTGCGTCGGCCGCACGCTGCTAAGCCCTTCCTGAAATCCAACTTCTTCTATGCCTGGATCATCATCACCATCGGGGTAGCGGCGGTTCAGATATCCGCGCCATGGATGGTATATACCGGCGATCTGCAGCTTCAGCTATCCACCGAGCTGCTCACGGGTGGTGCACTGGAATTGATGTAAGTCTCGGTACGGAGTCTCAGTATGGTTGAACGCCGCTGACCTACAGTGTGGTCTGCGCATCTACTATCGTCGTGCTGAAGTTCCCTCGCTTTCTCGACGAAATCAAGAAGTCGGGGGCAGGGCCTGAGGTCCGCTCTCGTCTTTTCTTCTATCACGAGCTAAACAAAGCTCGCACCTGTACGTTGCTTTTTCTCCACATCATAGAGACCGGCAGCTAATAGTATTAGTCTTTAGATTCACCTTCACTATCCCTCTCATCGTACTTGGCTCAGACGGAATCACAACCGAAGCACCCATCAACAACTACGCCCTTGCCGCCGACATCCTCGTCGTCATCATGGTGGGGTCGCTCTGCGCCGTCATGATGATTTCGATTATCCTCTATCTACCACGCTCTGTCCCCAGCTCGACGCAAAACAAAGTCATGGTCGGCCAAGCTCCTCGACATGGCCAGGCAGCCGATGGGCTCGCGCTCATCACTCTGCTGAGGGAGGGAGGGCAATGGGAGGGGATAGATGACGACCTCGCAAATGAGCCGGTGGCAGAGCAGACGTCAGACGCGGACGATGCACCGTTTGCGCGATCTGAGGCGAAGGAAGCAAGATGGAGTGGGAGAGGTGGGGAGAGGTGGCCTCTCCAGGGAGAGCTCAAGGTGGCCAACAAGCCCACCATACTTGACACTTTTACTTCACCCTTCGGTACGTTATATCTTGGCTCAAACGAAGCCGTGTAGTCCGCTGACGAGCCCAGCCGTCAGCACTGAAGTTCAACCACAACGGCCAGTCGAAATCAGGATTCACGTCGAGCGAGATGTACACAAGGATTGATGCGGATCATCCAGTTGTCATCTGTGAAAGTGAGCGTGTGACATTTCATGATGGGCAGGTCCGAGTCACTGGACGGGAGCAGGTCAGTAGTATATTGTAGTACCCCGAGCCGCATGAACATTCGCGCCTGCTGAAAGCGCCTTCTCATGTTCTTCCAACCGAACACTACGTGCCATGGGATCCCAGAATCATCGATATTACCATAATTATTAATCCAAAACTCATGATACTGCATTGTCCCAAAAGTCCGGATGACATTGTCCAGTCCACCCTCTCGATCCCTGCCCAAAATAAAGTCGCCTAGCCGTTCAAGAGCAAGCTATGACCGTCCCCGACGCTTCAGACGCACATTCCCGATGCGTCGAGCTCGTGTCCTTCGCTGCAGACCGCCGCCTGGCAGCTTCCGGACGCGCAAGTGTATGCGCCGAGAGGAGCACCGGCAAGCAAAGAGCAGCTATGGGCGTCAGCCACTTGCGGGTGTAGATGGAATATGTGAGAACGGAGACTTACTCAGTTCCAGTTGAAGTTGAGTTCGCGTTGTCAAATACACCGTGTACACACCCGCCGCAAGACTCAAGCTCGGAAGATGGATCGATGCACTAATTTGTCAGCGCGAGTAGCACCCCACTGCAAGAATAGACTGACCTCGTAGGAGTTGGTGCCAGGAACGACGCAGGGCAAGTAGGAAGCTGGGCAAAGCTTGTTTTGAAGCGACAGCTGAGCGGCCCTCCTTGAAGCTGCCCTCGCGTCCCGCTTGGCGAAGCCAGAACCGGCCGCCGCGGCAGTTCGAGAGTGGACAAAGTACGTCTGTTGATCACAAGTGACAGGGCCGGTTGCACTCGTGACATCGCAGAAGCAGTCGACCCTGCCGGTGTCGCTTCCACCGTAGTGATAAATACCGACCCGAGTAGATGTAGGGCACCTCGCGAAACAGTCTGTCGAACCTATTCGGGTCGCAGTTGTGCCCGTGCTAGTGATGGCGGTGAAGCAGCCGTCGAGGTCGTAGGCTGTCTGTATTCGGGAGACCGAGTAGGTGGTCCCGGCCAAGAAGAACCTGGCGCAGGTCTTGGGGTCCTGAATGGACACTGAAGCACTCGTCCCGGAGCCAGCAAGACTGGTGGTTGAGCAATAGCAGTTGGGGTTCTTGGCAGGGCTGTACGCGCTGTAGGTGAAAGCAAAGGATTGTGAGGGGTATTCAGTCGCACAATAGGTCTAAATAGCAGTCAGCAACTTGGGAGCAAGACTTTGCAATACGAGAGCAGGACTAGACGGGCTCACCTCGCAGCCTGCACCATCTGGCGCATTCGCTGACGACCCAGTGATAAAGTTGGAGGTCTGGGAAGTATCTCGACAACCCATAAAAGTGTTCAGCCCGTTGACTGCCGATGTGAGAGCAAGACCGGTGAAGAGGAGGGGCAGAGAGTACATCGTGAGGTGAGGAGTTGCCGAGAGATCAGTTGTGTGGGTCTGACGTATTGGAAGCGGTGTGAGATGCAGCTGAGGTACGATAGGGATGCGAGTAGGCCAGGTCGGATGAGCGCGAGGGTGATACTTTTGCGATGTCGATCAAGAGATGAGCGATGTCCTTCTATATAGATACTAGTGCGCCAAGTTATCTTGAGATCGGACAATGTAGAAATGGCGGAGCGCATGTCGTTATGTGTTTGCGTGCCGAACAAGCCCCAAGTCGCGTCCCCCCCAAAACATCACCGATATAAAGTTGAAACTGCTCGAAAGACAGGACAAAAACCAGGGTATTGGCAGAGGGGGATCATCGGTTGGGTGGCTTGTGCAGGGCTGAAGCGCTGAAGCCTGACCCTGTCGTGCCTGACACCCTTACTATGAATCGAGTCGGAGCAGGTCGGAGCCGAGCTGTGCCTGTGCGCCTGTGCAATGCGCCAGAATGCGCCTCATCATGCTCATGTAAACATTTGCTAACAGGTGAAATCCGCTGCTGTAATCAAGTGTAATCACCGGCGAGATGGACTTTCGGAAGCAAATCGGATAAGGCTAATCCGAAACCCCGCCCGGAATTGCCAAAAGGGGTAGTTCCACCGAAGAGGAGTTTCATGTCGTTTCAGTCATTCAGGGTAGTGTAGCCAGCCACGATCCTGTGATCCTTCGCATCCGATTCCTCCTGACTATGCCCGAGCTTGCCCGAGAGTCAGGAGATTGCCACGAGCGGTGGCCGGCAAAATTGATGCTTTGGGAGAGAATTACTTGGTCAGGAGAATGTCAGAAGTTGACGTTTGACTTTGAAGACGATGAGGCGATTATCTAGCACAGGCATCGCAGCGCTAGAGGTATCCGTCAACAGTCATCAACCCGTACCTTCCTAACGCATGCCCTCTTCCCCATCATCGAATCTTCCTCTGGATCTGCTGACCCTCGAGGCGCTCCGCGGTGCCAGCCCTGGACTATCGCCTTCCGCATAGTCCCCCGGCGGTACCCTATTGCCATTTCCTTTCCCCTTCCTCGATATCGCCAATGGGGCCGTCCGAGCTGTCCGTTTCCTTTCATCCTCTTCTTCCTGCTCATCGTTCCCGTACCCATACGTATAGTCTTGTAGAACTTCACTGGGTGAAGTCGCCATGCCTCCTTCGCCGAGTCCGTCCACAGGTGTTTGCGGGATGACATAGCCGGCGAAGGGCGAGGACAGGTCGTAGTTCTGGAACCCGCCCGGTGGGGCGGGGGTGGGCTCGGGGAAGGAGAATGTCGGAAGGGCAGAGGGAGAGCTGGAAGATGTTGGAGGTTGGAGGATTGTTGTCAGGAGGAAGGTGAAGTCGAGACCCACATCGCGGAGGAGCTACACACGTTAGCTATGGCACTGTTGTTACAGGAGGGGATGGCCTCACCTTCCGATTATGCGACGCGGTGACTCTGATACACTCTTCGGCTATCTGATTGGATACGTTCGGAGCGTAGACTTGTCGTCGGAACATCTCGGCGAACAGCTCGATTTGCTGCTTAGCCCAGGTGATGAAGCCTGATTATCAGCGAAGTCTCATGAGGGGAGGTGCAGCTTGACTGACCGGACGCCATTCCATTCTCCTTGAAAGAAGTCATGTACCAGTCTCCCGTATTCCGTATCACCGTGAAGCATACAACCGCCAGTTCGCGGATGTACAGACTAATGTCGCCCTCAGCGCGGATAGCCCTCACAAGACGCAACATCGAATCATGTCTCGCACCAAGGAAAGCATCGCGGGCTTTTTGAGGCTGTGCTAAGCGGAGGAGAAGGTGGATTAAGCGGATAGTCTCGGATTTCCGGATTTCACTGTACGCGAGGTCGGCGGAAAGCGAGGTGATGAGAGTCGGGCGGAGGTGGTTCATTCGTGTTGTCAAAAGAGACAACGCGGAGGGGTTTGGGGCGGCAATTTTCAGTAACTCCTCGCCTGCAGTAGTCAGCAATCGATGAAATGAGATTCGCTTGCCACGCTTTTCGTAATACTTGACTCACCCTTCTCAACCTGCTCAACGGCCTCCTCCCAATCTCTTGTAGCAATGGCCATGGTCAATTCATCGCCGAAATCATCGATCCACCGAAGATCTTTTGAGTCGGCGAGCGAGCCGCCGATAGTCGATAGAGGTCTGTTTGGCTGTAACAAGCTTGCCGCTTTGTCCTGACCACCTGAAGCCTGAAGAGTCAACTCTCGGACCACCAATGTGCGATGCCAAGCTCACATCACCGTGCCACATCGTCCTCCGCCGTTCTTGCTCCTTCTCACTGTCTTTACGCTTCTTCTCACTGAGTTCCTGCGAGACCTGCCTGAAAGCAGCGAGGAGCGCCTTCTTATCTTCCGGTCTGGAAGTGCGGTACACGCAGACCTCTTTTCCACGTCTAATCTTGAGCGCATTGGTTAGGTCTGGTCGGTCAGCTTCGTCCGCCTTTCATCAAGAGGCCATTTGCTCACCTCCGCTGTCCTTCACGTCGATAACCACAAGATCCGCCAACACCCAACATCGCTCAGCGACCATCCGACCTCGTTCCCTTCCCTTCTCGTCCGCCCCGCCGAGAGATGCCGCCGCTGTCTTGGTTCGCCTTCGACCAGCGATCAAGAGCAGATCGCTCAAGAGGAACAAGCTGACGGATTGCTTTGCTTTGTATGTCGCCGGATTGAGCTCGACGAAATTATGCGTCTCAAATACCAGGTGACGACCAGGAACGAGCGGGAGGTACTTCTGCGATCCCTCGACGGTGGACCATAGAGTGGTGAGTTGTGCGCGGTACAGCTGCTGCAAGTCGAGAACCGAATTGCGGAGCGTACGTTTGCGGTCAACTAGGAGTATGTCAATGAGAGCGGGCGATGACTATCACGCCAAGACGTACTGTTACCGCTCTTGTCCAGAGTCGGAGCTAATGTGTCGCTCATCCCCATCAATTGAGGTAAATCCTTCCATTGCCCAAGTAGCTCCTTCAACTCCAGCATATCGTTCTCCAGTGTAGAGATCTCCTTAGATATGGTCACGAACTCAGCGTAGCTATCTCATCAGCTGCAGCAACATGATCACAGATGCTATAACTCACTGCTTGAAGACACTCCGTTGCATGTCCTTCGCGTTCTGCTGCTTGTACCTCTCCAAAGCTGCTCTGAACCTCTTCTTCTCCTCTTCATCCGCCCCGGTGAGAGTCTTCTTGATGTACGTTGCCAGATCGAAGCCGTCCTTCCCCATCTCGTCGAAGTCCCACTCATCGTCCCGTGTGGTATCAACCGCTCCGCGCCGCCGGATCGCTTCATCGCCGCCACTGCCTTGCGCTCTGCGTGTGCCGGGTCCGGGCGGACCACTGCCGAGGGCGAAGTTGGGCGAGGAGAATTGGTCGAACCTCGAGACGCCCGTGCCCATATCGACAGGCAGATCATCCTCTTCCTCCTCCCGGATCGTCGGCTGGGGTGCTAAGCCTTGATAGGGGTCTCCGTCGAGGAATGAGGATCCAGGCGCCCCTGGCATAGGCGGGGCAGACGAGAATAGCTGGTCAGGGCCAGCATATCTACAGCGTCAGCTGAAATCCTCGCTGTTACCGAAGCTGCTCTGGTGAACTGACCTCATGCTCATGCGCCGCTTGATGGCATCGCCGACCTTGCTCTTCCGCGCATCTCGACGCCGCTCGGGTTCGCCGAGGCTCGAGGGGACGGGCTCGCGCGGTAGTGGCGGAGGGCCTCGACTAGAGGGTATGAATTGCGATGGCCTGCGGAGGGATGCCATCTTGATTTGATGCGCGAGAAGTACAGTATGAGATGGGTAGGGGCGAGGATATGCATATATGGTGTAGTTGGATGTTGACGTGACGTCAGCATCATGACAAACTGATGGCACCTTCTACCTGCCAAAATTCACCTCTTTGCCTCTATACCTCATCACTCCATTCTACATTCTTGGGCACCTTGACCCAATCCTGCAGAGCACAGCACCCGCAATTTCGGACGCCGAACCTCGCAAATATGGGAGATGTGATGATGGCGGAATCGTCCTCCGCTTTGACCAGAAGGCAACACCTTGCTAAAACCTTTGAGTCTTATCGAGCCGAATTGGACGCGGATGTGAGCATCACGCCGCTCTCGATTGATGCCTCACCGCTGACGAGACCCCTAGACCGAGACCCGAGAACGCCTCATCATCTTGTCTCGCTCCATTACCCAGTTATCCAAGAAGCTCATTTTCCACCTCCACCGAGGAGCTACTTCGAGCCCCGCCGCCCGAGCGAAGAACATCAAGGATGGAAAAGGCAAGGAGAAGGAGATCATCATCAACTTTGCAAAGATCAGGGCGGAGTTGGGGAGCGGAGAGTCTGCGGAGAGTTTCTGGCGGTGGCAGCGTCCGGTGTGAGTCAAGCCGGCACATTCGAGTACCCGCGAGAGCTACTTACACTGCAGCTCGCCTGGGCTCGAAGAATACATCGAAGCGGTGTCTTTCCTATTCTACCTTCAAACAGGGCGCCTGATATCCTTGGCTGAGGTTCAGGAAGAGCTCTCCGATGCTGAAACAGGCGAGCCAGTGAGTCTGTTGTCTTCCCGGATTGAAGGTACCCACGGGGTAGCCACTCGGCGCTAAGCTGGCCCAATTTCATTCAGCTAACTCTCCCAGTATGTGGTAGTCACACCCGAAGATTACATCCTGGGCATGTCAGATCTCACAGGCGAGCTGATGCGATACGCTACGAATGGTAAGCCACCGCCTAGGTCGCTAAATTTCCAACTTATTCTTCCGAGCCTTAGCTGACTCCTCGTAGCGCTCAGTACTGGCGATCACGAAACCCCACTCGCAGTGTGCGAGTTCGTGCGCACTGTCAAAATCTGTTAGATTGTGTCATCACACCACTCTTCGGTCCAAAGCTCACGATCGCAGACTTCGACGGCATTCCTCCATATCAATTACACAAGCTGTCCAAGAAGCAAGATGAGACGACTAGGTCACTCATCAAGATCGAAAGAGGCAAGTTTGCTCCTGTCCTAACCTGACAGACGCTTCGGCTATGTGAGAAAATTGAGCTGACCTACCCAGTCTGCTACTCCCTTCGCCTCCGCTTGATAGAGTTCGCAGACCGGCCAGATATCTTGAAGCAGATGGCAAGTAGGGCTCTCGATGATGCCAGGGGAGATGAGCCAGGAATGAAGGACGACGAGTAGGCCGAGCATGAGGAAGGAGAACTTCCCTCAGTCGGTGGGAATCAAAGGACCCAGATCCTCCGGCACATGTAAAATCATCATAAAGGCATCTGGGATTCTCTTTGATCCGTCAATCTATGAGGTAGACGAGGTGCACAGTCTGCAGGTGCATAGAACGTCTCCAGGCCACCAGCCCCTGCCCCTTTGCCGACCGCAGCAGCCCCAGGACGGCGCACGGATATACAATGTTTCATCGCGTCCACACAGCTGCTGCTGCTTCTCAGCCACGCCAAACAATACTTCAACACACTGTATCATACACTCTTTGTGAACGAGCTCAGCCAGTGAATACATCATGCCTGCTATCCTCGACAAGATCAAACATGCCTTCAAGTCCGACAAGGCCAGCTCGGACAAGACCGCTGCAGTTCCCGATTCCACCGTGCCCCATAAGTCTGTCGGGTCTGCCACCACAACTGCTAGTTCTGGGGTGGCTTTCCAAGCCGAGAAGGTCAAAGTGATCTTCGTTCTGGGAGGACCCGGTGCTGGTGAGCTGTGCACTGCTGATGATCGCGAAGCAAGGCTGACTCTGAAGGTAAGGGTACTCAGTGCGAGCGCTTGGTCCGGGACTATGGTTTCAAGCATCTTTCAGGTAAGCCGATAGATTTATACATCGTCGCCCGGCGACACCAGACAGCAGCTGATAAGAGCAGCTGGTGATCTCCTACGCGCCGAGCAGACCCGAGAGGGGTCCACCTACGGCGAAATGATCAAGACGCATATCAAGCAGGGTGAAATTGTGCCCATGGAGGTGACCGTCAAGGTAAGAGCTGGTCTACTTTCCATGCCGAGGTCTGGTAGCTGACTATCTAGCTGCTCGAGAATGCAATGCACGACACCCTAAAATCTCCCCCTACATTCCCCGCTGGTACACCTGGTAACCTGGAGCAAGAATGGACGGACGGCAAGGGCAGGTTCTTGATTGATGGTTTCCCTAGAAAGATGGATCAGGCGCTCAAGTTTGACGAGACTGTAAGTTATCATTAGCTCTCGTGATTGTCATGGTATCAGCTGATACCTCAGGTCTGCAAATCATCATTCGTACTCTTCATCTCTACCACTGAAGAGGTCATGCTCGATCGCCTGCTCGAGAGGGGCAAGACCAGCGGGAGAGATGATGACAACAAAGAGAGCATTGTCAAGCGATTCAGTGAGTTCCAGCTGGCTATGGACCCAGCGTCGACCCTGAAAGCTGACTTCGTAGGGACCTTCGTCGAGACATCTATGCCTGTAGTGGATTACTACCGAGAGTCGGGTTCCGTGGAGGAGGTACGTATCTATTGCAACCTATACAATCACTGGGATAGCTGACGAACCAGGTTGACTCGTCTCCCCCTGCCGACGAGGTGTACGCCAAGGTTAGGCAGGTCATGGACAAGCGTCTCGGCCCCGCCCCTGCCGCCGCCCAGGTGGTACAGGCGGCGCCGGCTCACGTTGACTCAGCTCCTGCGGCTGCTCCCCAGGCGCCCATTCTTGGTGCTGCGATCTAGGACACTGACACAATATTATTGTTGAATAGAGCTCGCGGTGTGGCTTCAGATGCAAGGCAATTCTTACCTTTTAGCGAGCCAATGATACGAGTACGGAGTGACCAGTCCCGGGTGCTTGAGACAATTAAGTTCAGGGCCGCAGGGCCGCATATACTGGTCGACTGAGTTGGGCGCGCTGAGCGGATGTTCGGCAATCATTACATGATACTGCATAAATGGATCGTTACTGGCAAAGCTCGTAAACATAGTTTCGCATTGGCTATGCAAGCAGCACAGCCGGACTGGCCCACTTGCCCGGCCTCCCTGGGTTGTCTCCGTCGTCTTGCGTCCGTCTGACATCTGACCCTTCCCCGGCGCATTTCCTCGCTCACACTCTCCAGACTAGTACGCCTCCACCATCATACCCCCTGTCCGCTCCCTGCCGGCCTTAAATGCAGTCTCAAACAGCAGTGGCTTCCGTCGAGCAATAAGAGGAGCCGGCACGACGATCGAGGCCCTGCATTACATTCAGCTATCCTTCTCCCGATGCAATCAAAGTCCAGCTTACAATGATGTTCCGCATCCCGGCGCAGGGGTGCCCATAATGATACATTCCGAGACACCTTGGATTGCGTCCTTCTTCGAGAACAACGAAGCGTCAAACTGATAATGGTCAGCTCGAGTTCAATATATGCAAGATTTACTCAGAAACTGACCAAGTGATCCGTAGTCTTCTCGAAACTCGCCAACATCAACACCGAGTCCTTCATCTTCTGCACACCGAATCGGGTGATACCCAAGACTTCACCCTTATACGTCATGACGTCCGCAAGAATCATGACGTGTCGGGGATCGATACTCATTCCGTGTGAGGCCATGATGTGCTGGATCTCGTTACAAATCGTCAAGCGGGCCGCTTCGATACCAAGGACTTTGGCCACTTCCATGACGTGGTTCGTTGATGTTTTGAGACCGTCGACACCTGTGATGCAATCAGCATACAAAGTCACTAGATAAGAGACCGAGAACTGACCATCTGTCCCCATGACTTCTGACAGCCCATAACCAGTGACCAGCATACTATGCTTTGGCGAACCGTACTTCGCCAACGTCTCCTTTTTGTCATCCTTGCTAATGACACCCCGATGCACAGCTGCCATTCCCTTGACCTGGATATCCGACATTGCCCGCTTAAGTGCCTTCAGTCGCTCGTACAGACCATCTCCGGGCGCATCCGACTTGCCCTTCATGTCAATGAAGACTCTGATTCTGTGTGTTCGTTCGGAGACAGTAATAGACTTGATGTCGATCTTTAGCTTGGGCGCAGCCGCGATAGACTCTTTGATGGAAGTCAAAGTGATTTCGAGTTGGAGTCGGCGGACTGTGTCGCGGTCGATATGGATCTCGATCCACGCCGCGCCGTTGGTCCAAGACTCCTCAATACACGAGGCAATCTGACCAGTCAGCTCGGTGTCTCCTCATCCAATGGAATTTATTCGTGTACTGACATCTGCAAGAATGGTCTTCTCCACTCGACCCTTGACAATCCGCGCCGCGTGCTCGCTGGTCGGATTGACCAACTCAGCCGTAATGATGGGCGTACTGATCTCCTTGGCAGCATTGATAATCTCTTTGATACGCGGTACACCGAGAGTCACGTTCATGGACGCCACACCGGCGAAATGGAAAGTCTTTAGCGTCATTTGTGTTCCGGGTTCACCGATTGATTGGGCACCGACAGCGCCGACTGTCGATCCGGGCTCAATTTTGGATTGAAGATATCGTTTTCGGCAGATATCGAGGAATGTCTCGACTTGCGCTTCGGTGACTTTGTTGGCATTCTCCAGCACCGCCTGAATGGCCGCTATTCCCATCAGCCCTGATGTTTGCCACCAAAAAAAAGCAAAACTTACGATCGTCTGGATCGAGCTCCGACTGGTATGCTTCCGCCTCCGCTGCGTCATCCGCAGCAGGCAAGCCCCTCGTCACTCGCTGCTTCACCATCACGTTAACAACTTTCTCCTTGATGAAGTTGTAGGTGTTCTCGCGGTACTTGACATGGCAGCCATCCCATCCTGCCAAGAGATCCGTACGGACTCTAGGGGGCGCGACCTTCTTCGCCTTTCTTCCAGGGCGACCCTTGACGGGCTCGACGTCGACGAACGGCTCGGGTGCCTGACCTTCGGGATAGATGGCTTGGGCGATGCGGAGGATTTCGAAAGGGTATAAAGCGCGTCCAGAGCGATCGGCAATGCGCTATATGAGTTAGCTGCATTTCGCAACGATTGAAAAAGAATATACTCACGCAAGCGTGCGTCCAGCTTCTGACGTACTCAACAGGCGTAGCGTCTCCCTCCAAGCAAGCCGGATCCAACATATCGTCTCCATACTGGAACTGCACCACTCCACCGACCGAGTTTCGTACACTCAGATCGTAACCCGTACACAAATCCTCCAGGGCCTTCATTAATCGACGAGCCATATAACCCGTCTCGGCAGTCTTCACGGCCGTATCGACCAGACCTTCTCGTCCTGAGATGGCGTGGAAGAGGAATTCGGGCGGAGTGAGACCGGAGAAGAAGGAATTTCGGACGAATCCTTTGGAAGGGGGCGTGCGGGACTTTTTGCGGAAATGGGGGAGTGAACGATCTTGGAAACCGTTGGGAATACGCGAACCGGAAATAATCTGCTGTCCTACACATGCCACCATCTGGGCGACGTTGATGACGGATCCTGGCTGTATCAGCTGATATTGCTTAGAGCAGCAGAGGACCACTTAGCTTACCTTTCGAACCGCAAGTAGCCATGATGACAGGGGCGTTATGCCTGCTGAGCTCCTTGAGACAGATATCTCCAACAGCCTGTCGAACCCCCGATAGCTTCCCCGAGATCTTCTGCTCCAGCGTCGCACTCTGGTCACAACCCGGCACATTGGGGAGTAGACCCCTCTTCGCCAAGTCGATGTTATAGTCGCACTCCGCATATGCCTCCTCTACCAGCCCATCCTTCGCACCCTGCAAGATCGCCCCAGGTATGACATCGTTGATTCCCAGCGAGAACCCCTGATTCGCCAGCCATCGAGCTGCAAGCTTCGCCAGCCTGTTCATAGCTTTCGCCGCCTCATCCGATCCATAATCCCTCAAGATGACCCCGAAGACCGAGTTCTTCTTACCATCTCCTACTGTCGCCTTGTCGAACACACCGCACATGACCTCGGAGTTCTGGATTACGAGATATCCATCGTTCGGGGACATGTCCATTGGGAAGGTAGGATCGGAGGGCTTTTCCATCGTTTTGCATTTGGCCTCGAGGTTGACTAGGATATTGCTGTCCTTGTTCGGACGCATGAGAAGGTTGAATATCTGTTTTCCTGTCCACATTCGGGCAGGTTTCCAGATAGCCGGTGGGGGAAGGTCGATTTTCAGATTGGCGTCGCCGAGGAAACAGGCAATCTGGGTGAATTGGGATCGGTCGAATAGGCGGTCGCGTCGTGAGAGGAGGTATGAGGCGGTGATGAAGTCCTGGATAGCGGCGACAATGGGTTCTCCGTTTCGCGGAGTGACGAGGTTCTTCTTGACTGACATGAGCTCGAGAGCTTCTGTTCGGGCTTCCTCGGTCTGCGGAACATCTGTTTTTGTCAGCTATGTATGCCATCCAATCAAAAGAGGGTCTTTGCTCACGCAAATTCATTTCATCTCCGTCAAAATCGGCGTTGTAGGGGTTACAAACACACTCGTTCAGTCGAAACGTTCGCCATGGCCTGATCTTCGCTCGATGGCACATGATGGACAGCTTGTGCAGACTCGGTTGTCGATTGAAGAGCACGATACTGGTCGTTCAGCCAAAATATCACTCGCAGTATTGTCTGAGAGGATGACTCACTCTCCGTCCCGCAAATGACGGTGAACCACACTACCGATCTGAAGAGTCCGAGCGTGCGTCTTCCGAGCTTCAGGGTCTTTAAGAACGTGCAGTGCCACCCGCTGAGGATTTCCCCTGTCGTCCGTCTTATCGATTGCGTTTGCACCAGGGTGTGCTTTCGCGCCATTGATGATTGCGGTACGCATCAGGTCGATGTTGTACGCTGTTACCCTTTCGGGATAAGACAATTTGATGGCTACCTTTTCGGGTACAGCGACCTGTGTCGGGTCAGCTTAGTGAAAAGGAGTCATTTGGATGGACCAGCTCACTTCGTCGATCCTCAAATTCGGATCGGGTCCAATGACCGTTCGTCCTGAAAAGTCCACACGCTTCCCGCTCAGATTCCCTCGAAACCGCCCTTGCTTTCCCTTTAATCGTTGGACGAAACCTCTGATTGGCTTTCCTCCGGCCGCGGCCATACCCGGCGCCTGAGAGTTGATGTATAGCGCAACAATCTGCTGCAACACCTCCCAATTGGTCATGGTGTTTTCTATTCCATAACCCACATCCATCACTGCCTGCAGCAATCGGTTTTGGACGATGATTTCGGCCAGCTTGGCGGTCAAATCGTCTTCGTTGTTCCCCGCTTCTGAGGCTACTGAGGGTCGGATGGCTGGTGGGGGCACGGATATATACTGCCAGATATAGTCTTCAGGGCGACCTATCTCGGGGCGTAATGCTAGTAATTCGGCATCCTGAAATCAGCTCATGGCCAAAAATCATTTGGTACGCTGTGACTCACCTCGGCAGATATTCTCTTGAACAGCTCCAACACCTTCAGAGGATTTAAATCTTCCGCCGCCTTGTGCAAATGCGTCTTGATATCCGATCTCTCTCCAATCACAGTGTTGAAACCCGCCATCCAGTCCTCCTTCATGCTTGCCATCTTCGTCGCTCGGAAAGGCTCGTGCGAGATTTTCATCACGCCCGACTTCTTCACAATTCCATTTGCAGCTCCGCAATGTGGGCAAATGGTGACCTTTTTGCATGTCGATAGTACAGCTTTCTGGGCCGCCTGTCGCTGGAGGGATTCGATGCCGGGCTTGCGGAATCGTCGGAGGTAGGCTGTACGGTCGACTTCAGGAAGGAGAATACGTGCGCAACTCTGTCTGATCAATTCCGGGTCTTTCTCATCGTAAAAGATCCAAAGCTCACCTTGCACACGCATGAAAGCATATTGATGGTCGGTCGGAAATACCCAATGTGGAACACAGGCAATACCAGCTTGATGTACCCATAGTGTCCCACGCAAGCCACCGCCTGCTCCCCGCACGTCAAGCACTGCTTGCCCTTCTCATTCGGTCCCATGCGTCCGTCCAGCGGTCCATTCGGCGCCGTCGTTCGGTCTCCATTTTCGTGGATTTTGTAAAGGTCAGGGAGGGAGACTTCGACTTCGGAAATGCGGACTATATCTTTCGGTGTGAATGGCTGGAACTGGATGTGTTTGCTAAGTGCATTAGCGCAGACAACAGGTAACGCGACAGAGCGGACGTACATTCTACGAGGCACATCCTGGGACACATATTGCTTGTCCTGCTGGTCGATAGGAGCGTATTGCGGGCGGAACATCTCGCTGCGACCAGGAATCGGCGAGCTCGAATCTGGATATTCCCCTTCCTGAGGCTCTTTGCGCTTCCCGCTTTCTATGTGGACTGAGGCGATATAATATCGGTGTGCGAAGGCAGTTGGAGTGGCCGCCAAATATTTGGGTGGGCGCTGCAAGCTGCCTGAGTATCACGCACGGATTGTGGGTCTGACGTAAGCTGGGAAGGAGACAATGACGTGGCAATCTTTGCAACGCGCCGCGGCCAGCCCAAGCCCAAGCCAGCCCACCGTAGCATGCACCATCCATTGCCTATCGCTCCTGCTGTGTGTGCCTTAGGTTGGGCTCTTCACAATGACCAGACCGACCCTGCTGCAGTCGCAGACCAATGCGCTTTTGACGCTGCTCAACTTGAATCAGCCAACGACCGCCTCCAGCTCCGCCAGCACGTCCGCCTTCCCCACGGGTGGAGCTTCGACTCCCGGCGCTGCATTCGATGAGGCTACGCATGGGACTCTAATATGGAAGGTCCTGATACTGGATGAGTTGAGCAAGGATATACTGGCGACGACATTGCGGGTGCAGGATTTGCGGGAACAGGGCGTAACGCTGCATATGTGAGCGCATTCCGCAGCTCGGGGCGTTGCCGCTTGCAGGGCTCATGTCACCCGTAGGCAAATACATTCCCAGCGACCACCACTCTCCGACGTGCCTGCCGTCTACTTTGTCTCTCCGACACTGGCCAACATTAAGCGGATAGCAGAGGTATGTGATTCGTTCCAGTCCGTTACGCAGATTCAGCATTGATCAAGTAGGATCTCAACCCACCACTATACTCATCATACCACCTATCATTCACATCCTCCCTCCCACGCTCGCTACTCGAAGAGCTCGCCTCGCTCATACTAGCGGATGACCCCTCCGGCGCAACTGGGCAGCTCATTTCGTCGGTGCACGATCAATTCCTCGACTTCCTCGTTCCCTCACCGAACCTATTCTCCCTCTTACCCCGGAGAGAGATCAAGCACGAAACAAACGGGACAGTAGGGAAGAAAGGAGCAAGACCGAGAGAGACAGAGGTGGAGGGACGACCAAGCTACGTGGTCTTAAATGACCCGAGGGCAAGTGAATTGGATATCGAGGATGAGGTCGAGCGGGTCGCAAAGGGTCTCTTCAGCGTTGCAGTTACCATGGGTGAGTTATGTCGAGCCTTTGATAGAAATTTGACTAATGCAGCCAGCTGTAACACCCATCATTCGGTGTCCGAGGGGAAATGCTGCCGAAATGGTTGGGCGGAAACTGGAGACTAAGCTCAGAGATCACCTCGCTTCTACATCATCTCAGCGCGGAGGCGGTCGAGATGCGTATGGATCAGACGCCTTGAACAGTCTGCAGCGACCACGTAAGCTACCTTTTGCATAATCTTGTGCATGCACCGCGGACAAAAGCTGACAGTACCAGTCCTCGTGATCCTCGACCGCAATATCGACCTTATTCCTATGCTTTCCCATTCGTGGACGTATCAAGCGCTAGTGCACGATGTGCTAGATATGAAGCTCAACCGAGTCTCAGTGGAGGTGAGCTATGTTCCGTCTGCTGCAGGGTCGAAGAAAACGCTGACTGAGTCATAGTCACCTGAAAATGGCAAGCTGCAAAAGAAGTCCTATGATATCGATTCGAAAGACTTCTTCTGGGCCAAGAATGCCGGGAACCCTTTCCCTCAGGTCGCAGAGGACATCGATACGGAACTTGGGCGATACAAGACAGATGCTGCCGAGCTCACACGGTCGACTGGAATAAGCGATGTCAACGACGTATCTCAAATGTACGTTTTGAGGCTCCTGATGTCTCGGAGAAAAGCTCATCCACTACAGAGACTTCTCATCAAACACAGCCAATCTTAAAACAGCCATCACTGCCTTACCTGAGTTGACCGCCCGGAAACAAACTCTCGACACCCACATGAACATCGCCACTGCCCTCTTGCAGGCTATCAAAGAGCGCGGACTGGATAATCTGTTCCAAGTGGAAGAAGGGGCGACAAAGCAACCGAAATCCATAATAATCAATACCTTGAAAGGGCAGACGGATGAGCCAGGGCAGACGGTCAACCCTACACCAGAGGATCAATTGCGACTTGTCATCATCTACTACCTCTCGGTGCCCGATTCCGCGTTATCGAAGGACGATCTTGCGGAGCTCGTCAAGCTTCTACAGGAGAATGGAGTTGATGTCAAGGCGCTGGACTATGTCAAGAAGGTGCGGGAGGTGACGCGGATGACTATGATGGCGACGCAGCCCGCGGTTGCTGCTCCTACGCAGCAGGGCGGGGAATGGACGAGGGGATTTGGTGCTTTAGGAAGCAGGGTGAGTGAAAATCTACCTCAAGGGTATGCGAAAAGTATAGACTGATCCTCCCAGATCACGGAACGTCTTCGGGAAGGCGGTATCACCGGAGCGGGCTTCGACAACCTTATTTCAGGAGTGAAGAACCTTCTTCCGGCCCGCAAAGAACTACCAGTCACGCGTATTGTCGAAGCTCTCACAGAACCCACAACGGCCGGTACGCAGGCACTGCAAGATACAGACGACTACCTATCTTTCGACCCGCGCTCGGCACGCGGTAGGGCCCCTGCTCAATCTGGGCGAGGGCGGCAGCAATACCAGGAGGCCATCGTATTCGTGGTGGGTGGAGGGGGATATGTTGAGTATGGGAATCTATTAGAGTGGGCTGCGAGGGGTCAGAGGGAGGGTGGAGGGGGAGGTAAGAAGATCACTTATGGGAGTACGGAGATTTTGAATCCGACGGCGTTTGTTAGAGCTTTGGGAGAGCTTGGAGTGGCATCATAGCCCTTAATCATGTATATCGCAGCTATGTGGATCTGACTTGAGGTCTAATCGGCTGCATCGCCCGGCCCTGCGCATCGTCCAGTCATTATAAATCTAGCAGCTGTGCGATGAAAGGAGGTGTAAGCTCGATCGATCATCAGGTATCTACAATGATCCATTCCCACCGCGCCACCGCCCATTCACTCCACGCCGCCCTGTACTCGATACCGTACAACCCCTCGCGTGTTGCACTTAGCTTGCGCGCCTTGCGTACGCAGCCACCACATCCCGCTGCCCCGCTGGGTCAACCCTTGAACCCTGCCCGTCCCAACACAACGCCGCCACCTTGTTCGATGCATCAGCTATCAAGTTGTCCACAAATATGAACCAGCGAGGAGCGACCGTTCCGTGAAAGTCCTCGCCCGATTGGTACCACGCCCTTGCAACGTACGCAATGGTGACGCCGATGACGGATAGGCAGGTCGCGGCGGCGAGGAGGTGTATGAAGCAACGAAGGGAGACCGTGAGGGATGCCTGGAAGTAGTCTTCCGTCGACATCGACTTCAGCTCCGCCACACCTTTGGCACTGAGGTAGGTGGACACCTTCGAAGCCTTGCGCACCCGCTCAAGGTCGCGCACGGATCGGTGGCCGGCAGTCAGATCTATCGGGAAGAGGATTTTTGTTGCGAAGGGAGTGAGTAAAGCGGCTACGAAGAAGCACATGGCGATACAGGCGGTGATCACTTCACTCAAGGATGCTAAGTACGTTAGCTATGACTCCGTCCAAGCACTTGGCCGGCGCCACGTATTCTCGCGCACTAGTGCCTCAAAAAATCAAAGCTCACGTGAAGGACCAAGTCTCGGTTGTTGGATCTGTAAACCAGGCCGCAAGTATCCCGCCCTGAAAAAGATCATGTCAAGCATGGCCTGATCCCGGCTCGCGATAGATCTCTGGACGTCTCGCCGATAGACCAAGGGAGTTGAGGGATGTGGATAGGCCATTGCTGAGATGTGCCCTCGATTGACGTATATAATCCACCAATGCGAATTGCTGATCAGATAGATATATGCAAACCTGAATATCTGAATCTTCGTCGGCTCGAACGGCTGGACCTCAGAAGCAGACTCGTCGCTGACTGGCTAGCATCACCGGTGTACCCTATCCACGCAAGGAAAGCCTTAAAGCTTCTCTTGCGCCTCACACACACTTGGCGTCTCCTCCACATACCTCACATGAAACAAGTCAGAGCATCTGAAACAGACGTTGCAACGCCCAAGTCGCCGGCGTTCGCCGTTGCCGCCCGGCGCGTAGCAACGTTTCGCGTCCCAGCAGCATAGAGCTCGAGCTTCTCATACTGAAATCCCACTAGATCTTCACTCACCCCATCTTGGCGCCGTCTCAAGACACCATAAGCATCATGGCAGCCGCCGCTGTGCAAGATGGGAGTCTTCCAGCTGGAGTCGGGCCTCCGGCAAACGGCTTCGCCTTCGATGTCTCGGTCTTCCGCACATACCTCTCGACCCTGCTCCCACCAGGTGAGCCCCCCTTTGCAACGAAATTATTCTGACCCCTATAGTCATGTCCGCCTCAGTGAGCGATCTCGAGGATACCATGTTCAAGGATGTATCGTTCGAGGAAAAGGTCTTGCGGTTTGCTGGGGATGCTGCCTGTCAAGTGGTCTACATCACGAAGGAACGATACACTTCTATCGATGATGAAGGTATGTGCTCTGACCACCGCACCTCAATATCCGAACAATTACTGATCAGGCAGAAGTGATGTCGGCTCAGATCTTCTACCGCCTCAACCTGCCCCCGACCCCTCCCCACGCAACCTCGACCCTTTCGACGCTCGCTCTGATCAAGACGTCTCCCACACTCGACTCCCTCTCTCCACTAGGATCACAGCTTCACTTCGTCCAGCTATCGTCTTTCGCGGCTCCTCTGCTCATCGCCGATGACGGCGGTCTTTCAGGTGCTTCGACCGTCGTGTCCACCCCATCCGTTCAGGCGACACCGTACGAGGGACTTCACAGTCTTGTTCACTGGGGTGTCGCACCCTGGTTCGACTCGTACGTCAACTCGAAGCAGACTCCGGACGTCGGAGTCACAGCGAAGAAAGGCGGAGATGCGCAGATGGGAATACCCGTCACAAAGAAGAAGTTTGCCGAACTGGAGCTATCCCTGCTACACCTGAAGCAGAATGTCGAAATCCCGGAAGCTCGCCTTGCGATACATCCAGCAATCAGGAGGGCAGTAGCTGCGAGCAAGGCTGGCGGAGATAGGATTTCCATCGACGCAGTAGAACCTCAGACTCTCCTCAACGATCCGGCCTTCTTGAACAAGCTTCAGTCGGATGTAAACTCGTGGGTCAAGGAGGTGCAGGCGGTCACGAAGCTATCTCGAGATGTTGGATCTGGTACGGCGAGTCAGGAGGTGAATTTCTGGCTGAGCATGGAACACGCTCTGGAGGATATCGAGGCGCAGTTGAGAGGTGAAGAAGTATCGCTGGCGCTGGATGTGTTGAAGCATGCCAAGCGTTTCCACGCGACGGTCAGCTTCATTGCTGATACTGGACTGAAGGAGGCGGCGGAATTGGGTGAGCTGGATGACAGTCCTTGCAATCGACCACAGCTGATCAACAGTCCACAAATACAACATCCTGATGAAGGACTTTCCCTTGGATGAGCTACTAGCAGCTACCGATCTTGACAAGATACAAGAAGGCATCTTCCAGATCTTCGCTCATATCAATAAGAAGCTTAAGATATCGCACGTTCCCCTCCTGCCATGTCTACATTAGAGCTAATTCAACAGTCCTTACCCCATTCGCCGAATCTTACCTCTCGTTGAAGCGATCTCGGCCGATCTGAATGATCAGCTCCTTAGAGTCCTGGGCAGCCAGCGCCTCATGTATATGGACTACGCCAAGTTTGAGGGCGTGGTATCTCAGGCACAAGAGGTATTTGCAACTTGGGACGAGAACATGAAGGATTTCACCAATGTCGCCAGAGAGGGTGAGTGGGGACACCGAAATTTTCCGACTTGGACTTCAGCTTACCAACAGTGTCTCGAAAGCGCGCGGAGAAATTCATCTCTATCAAAATCAATCCCGCCCATGCTAAATTGCAAGAGCGTGTCAATTATCTTCGTGCTTTCCGACGCTCTCATGACCAGCTGCGAACCATTACTGGCTCCACTTCTGGGTTCAGTGGGCTGGGGAGTGAGGCACCATTCGAGATTGACATGGATGAGGAGGTACGATTGAGCTATGAGAGTGTCAAGAATGTCGATGTGCTGGATGTTTCTCCTGGTGAGTCTGTCTCTTCACCTCGACCATGACATTTCTAATCAGCATAGAGGGCGCTGAGATCTGGTATACGGCAGAGACGGCCTATAACGACCGCGTGGCTCGAATCGAGAACCAAATCATCTCGCGCCTCCGAGACAAGCTCGCCACAGCTCGCAACGCCCAGGAGATGTTCCGGGCCTTCTCCAAATTCAACTCACTCTTCGTCCGACCCAAGATCCGTGGTGCGATCCAGGAGTATCAGACCCGACTGATCGATTCGGTCAAAGAGGATATCCGGATGCTTCGGCAGAAGTTTACGGCCAACTACCGGAACTCACAAGCGTACCACATGTCGCAAATGCGGGATCTTCCTTCGGTGTCTAGCGCTATCACTTGGGCTCGCCAGATTGAACGACAGCTCTTGACGTATATGAAGCGGGTGGAGGATGTGCTTGGGAAAGGATGGGAGAGTTACGCCGAGGGACATAAGCTGCAGGTGGAGAGTCAGTCATTCCGGGACAAACTCAACACTCGACCCTTGTACGATGCTTGGGTGGCGGATATCAACCGTCGGGGCAACCTCACTGTCAACGGCCGACTCTTCGATGTCATTCGAACTCGACCTACTGCTACCAATGCCAACGGCCAACTCCAGCTCATCGTGCAATTTGACCCGCAAGTCATTGCGCTATTCAAAGAGGTCCGAGCTCTCATTTGGCTCGGCTTTCCGGTACCATTGACCATCAGCCATCGCGCCAAAGATGCCAAACGCGTCTACCCACACGCAGTCAGTCTGATGGAATCAGTCCGTGTCTATACACAGACGACCGACCTCATCGACACTAAACCTGACATCGCTACGCTCCTTGCCACCTACCGTAACTCCGCTCAACAGATGATCACCCGCGGGATGAACATGCAATGGGACCACCTTCTGAACGCTTACGATGGAGGAAGGTCTGCCGTTGGAGCAGCGGTAGAGGGCAAAGAGAGCAGGCACTTTGTTTTTGTTCGGGAATTTGCGAGTACTATCTCGCTCCTCCAGGACAAAGCGGCGGGTGCGGTGGAGATCTCGGATGAAATCTATCGGGTGGTCGAAGATTTCGAGCGGTGCGACTTTACTTCTGAGGCATTCGAGGGGCATTTGAGCCTCCTGCAGAAGACTGTTAGTTGGCACAGTCGTTGGAATGATTCCGCAAGCTGACATATCAGGTCGACCATCTGAATCTCGAGAATTACAGCAACCTGGACACCTGGGTTGGGACACTGAACGATAGAGTGGACCAGGTTTTAACGCGGCGGCTGGTAGAGGCGATCTCTGGATGGTGTACCGCTTTCTCACACATGCAAGGAGGGGATGCAGATCTGCCAAATGGAGATTCGGTTTTGGCCCAATCAATCAAGAAGGTGAGTGGACATTCTCATGTATCTGGGCGTAGCTGATATTCAGGCGCCCACCATCAAGATCTCACCCTTGATACACGAGATCAGGATCCGTAACCAGGTCATCTACCTCGATCCGCCAATCCAGTACGCCCGGCAAGACTGGCTTGACCAGCTGCAAGATACCATGGGCGTCGTTTGCAACCTTGGGCGAATCCGGAGCTCCCGATACGAGATCAGTCTCCAAGTCGACGGCGATGACGACGACCACACCTACGCATCCCTCTTATCTCACCTTAATGAAGGTGTCCTCACCCAAGCTATTGCCATGATTGAAGCTAAGGTCGATTCGGTCGGCGAGTACGTCGACAAGTGGCTCCAGTTCCAGGCGCTGTGGGATCTCGAGGCCGACTCGGTGTACACTCGACTCGGCGACTCCCTCGCTGGCTGGAGTCAGCTCCTCCTCGACATCCGCCAAGCCCGGACCACGTTCGATACGACTGACACCCGCAAAGATTTTGGAGTCTGCATTATCGATTACGCCAATGCTCAAAGTAAGGTCAATGCGAAGTACGACGGCTGGCAGAGGGAGTTGCTGTCTCGGTATGGCAATCGCCTCGGCACGTCTATGAAGGACGCGTACGCGGCAATCCAGAAGGCAAGGAGCGATCTCGAAATCATGTCCATCGAAGGTGGCTCCACGGCCCAGGCCGTATCGTTCATTACCTTCGTCCAGGATCTGAACCGCAAAGTCCAGCAGTGGGGACCTGACATCGAGCAATTTGGGATCGGGCAGAAGACTCTCGAACGGCAGAGATACGCATTTGCTGGAGATTGGCTTTATGTGGATCAGATCCAAGGGGAGTGGAGTGCCTTCAGTGATATACTCAAGAGGAAGGATGACTCTATCAAGGAGCAAGTTGGTGAGTCAAGTAGTCATACAGGATAGGTGGCGAGCTGACATGATCAGCTGGATTGCAACTCAAAATCGTCGCCGAGGACAAGGTCATTGATGGGCGTGTTCAGGAGTATCTTGGCGAATGGGATACGAACAAGTCAGTCGCAGGCAATTTCTGGATCCGGCAGCCACTGACATTGTCAGGCCACTACAGGGCAGCATTAAAGCTGAGTCCGCCATAAATGCACTGAACGTTTTTGAAGGCCGCCTTACTCGCTTGACAGAGGATTACGATCTTGTCTGCCGCGCAAAAGAAGCCCTTGATCTCGAGCATACGCGAGACGACCGCCTGCAGCCCGTCACCGAGGAACTGCGAGACCTGAAGGCCGTCTGGACTGCTCTGTCCGGAATCTGGAGCCGTCTGTCCCAACTCCGCGAACAGCTCTGGACCGCCGTCCAGCCTCGCAAGCTCCGCCAGGAGCTCGACAGCATTCTCTCCTCGACCCGCGACATGCCCAGTCGGATGCGGCAGTACGCTGCCTTCGAGTATGTGCAAGAGACTATCAGGTCATTGCTCAAGGCGAACGTTCTGGTGGCGGAGTTGAAGTCAGAGGCGCTGAGAGAGAGGCACTGGACAAAGCTGTACAAGGCTTTGCGTATCCCCTCAAGTTTCAGCTCGGTCTCGTAAGTGCCCTGAAAGCTGCCAGGACTCAGGAATGAGTTGACTTTGACAGGATGACCCTTGGACAAGTATACGAGCTTGATCTCAAGCGCAACGAGAGCCTCATCAAAGAGGTCACGCTCCAGGCGCAGGGGGAGGTGAGCCTATGCGGGGTATTCAGCTGACGGTCAGATGGCGCTGGAGGAATACATCAAACAGGTCAAGGAGACTTGGACATCTTATGGCTTGGATCTGGTCAACTTCCAGAACAAGTGTCGCTTGATCAGGTCAGTCCCCCTGATGCGACATTCGAATTTGAGCTCACATCGTTAGGGGCTGGGATGACCTCTTCACCAAGTGCAGCGAGCACCTCAACTCGCTCACAGCCATGAAGCTGTCGCCTTACTATCGGGTTTTCGAGGAGGATGCAGCGGCGTGGGAGGAACGCTTGAACAGGATCCATGTCTTATTTGGTGAGTGCGAGGATGAAGCCTAACTTACACCTAGATGTCTGGATCGATGTTCAAAGGCAGTGGGTCTACCTAGAGGGTATCTTCTCCGGCAGCGCCGACATCAAACACCTCCTCCCCGTCGAAAGCGCCCGATTCCAGAACATCAATTCAGAGTTCCTCACTGTCATGAAGAAGGTCAACAAATCACCCTTCGTCCTCGACATCCTCAATATCCCGGGCATCCAAAAGAATTTGGAACGGTTGGCCGATCTTCTGATGAAGATTCAGAAAGCCCTTGGCGAGTATCTGGAGAAGGAACGATCGTCTTTCCCTCGGTTCTACTTCGTCGGCGACGAAGATTTGCTGGAGATCATCGGGAACAGCAAGGATATACGGCGAATCATGAAGCATTTCAAGAAGATGTTTGCGGGTATATCGACTTTGCAACTAGACGAGGAGGAAACGCAATTGCTGGGCTTCGCCTCGAAGGAGGGAGAGGAGATATCGTTCCGATCGCCAATCCTGCTCAAAGACTATCCCCGCATCAATGACTGGCTCGCGAAGGTGGAATCCGAGATGCGGCTTTCCCTCGCTGCTCTCTTATCACAAGCTGTCGATGAGCTAAAGTCAATCTTCACGACTGCGTCGATGCCGGATCCGTCCGACTTTCTCTCGTGGATCTCCACTTTCCCCGCCCAACTCATCACCCTTGCCGTTCAGGTAGTCTGGACTAGCCTAGTCGAAATCGCCATTGCAGCCAACGGCCTTAATGCTGTACTCGAGCTCGTTTCCCAAACCCTCGATGTTCTCGCCGACACCGTCCTTCAGGACATCCCGAATCTCCAACGTCGGAAAGCGGAACACCTCATTACGGAGCTGGTTCACCAGCGAGATGTCATACGGGCGCTCATCGGAACTAGTGTGCGCGAGAAGACCAATTTCGACTGGCTATATCACATGCGATTCTATTTCGACGATACAATCGAGGATCCCCTACTCAAGCTTGAAGTGCGCATGGCGGATGCCGTCTTCCCGTACGGCTACGAATATCTCGGTGTACCCGACAAACTTGTCCAAACTCCGCTCACAGATCGATGCTACCTTACCCTCACTCAAGCTCTCGCAAATCAACTCGGTGGTTCACCCTTCGGACCGGCCGGAACGGGGAAAACGGAATCGGTCAAAGCGCTCGGTGTCGCTCTTGGCCGATTCGTCCTCGTCTTCTGCTGCGACGAGACTTTCGACTTCCAGGCCATGGGTCGAATCTTCATCGGTCTGTGCCAAGTCGGCGCATGGGGATGCTTTGACGAGTTCAATCGTCTCGAAGAGCGGATCCTGTCGGCCGTATCTCAACAGGTGCAGAGCATCCAGCAGAGCTTGGCGGAGGCGGCGAAGAGTCCCGCGGCGGAGGTGGAACTTGTCGGCAAGCGGTTCAAGATCAACCCTCGTACCGGCATCTTCATCACTATGAATCCAGGCTACGCTGGACGGTCCAACTTGCCCGACAATCTAAAGAAGCTCTTCAGGAGCATGTCTATGACTCGACCGGACCAAGAGCTCATCGCTCAAGTCCTGCTCTTCTCTAAGGGTTTCCGGATGGCCGAGATTCTCGCTTCGAAAGTCGTCCCATTCTTTAACCTCTGCGCCGAGCAGCTGTCATCTCAACCGCATTACGACTTCGGACTCCGAGCTCTCAAGCAGGTCTTGGCTAGTGCCGGAACGATCAAGCGGGATCGTCTGACTGCTGACTCAGTAGAGGATGAGGCGGTGCTTGAGCAGCAGATCATGATGCAGAGTGTCACCGAGACCATCGTACCGAAGCTCGTGGCGGAAGACGTGCCTCTTCTCAGAGCGTGAGTATCTCCTCTCCTACCTACTTGGCCAATTTGCGGGCTGACAAACAGACTCCTTGGCGATGTATTCCCCAACGTCGAGTATGCTCCAGTCAATCTCCTCGCCCTCCGAACCAAGATCATCGAGGTCTGCGCCGAGAGACGACTGGTGCCCGGAGATGCCTGGGTGGACAAGGTGGTCCAGCTCTGCCAGATTCAGAACATCTCACATGGTCTGATGATGGTCGGGCCATCTGGATCAGGGAAGACACAGGCGTGGCAGGTCTTGTTGGCTGCTCTGGCGCGTCTTGATGGAACAGAGGGTATATCATACGTCATTGATCCCAAGGCGATCGACAAGGAGGCGTTGTACGGCACGCTTGATCCCACCACACGAGAGTGGAACGATGGTCTCTTCACCCATATCTTGCGAAAGATCGTCGACAATGTCAGAGGGGAAACCACAAAACGCCACTGGATTGTGTTTGACGGGGATGTGGATCCGGAATGGGTTGAAAACCTCAACAGGTTAGTCAGCATTCGGTTCCTAGCTGACCTGCCAGTGTTCTCGACGACAACAAGCTCCTCACCCTTCCAAATGGAGAACGGCTGAACCTCCCTCCCAACGTGCGAATCATGTTCGAGGTCGAGCATCTCCGATATGCCACCCTCGCCACAGTCAGTCGCTGCGGTATGGTGTGGTTCAGCGAGGAGACCATCGATTTCGGGATGATCTGCAAGCAGCAGCTCGATGTCATCGCTGAGGATTCGCTTGGATCGGACGAGGAGGAAATGGATGCGGGGAGCTCGGCGACAGGCCGGCTTGTTCTTCAGCAGCAAATCGCTGGAATTCTTCGACCATACTTCGCCCCGAGCGCGCTTGTCGAGGGATGTCTGGAGTTTGTCAAGACGCGCGAACACATCATGGACTTCACCGACACTCGAGCTCTCAACACCCTCTTCTCGCTCGTGAAGGCAACCATTCGACGCGTCCTCGAGTACAACGCTCGCCACTCGGACTTTCCCCTCCCCGCCGACAAGGTACAGGCATACGTCAGTCGGCATCTACTACTAGACATCGTGTGGTCTTTCGCCGGCGACGCTCCTCTGAAGGTCCGTGCGGAACTTGGCGAGCACCTGCGACTATCATCCGGTATCGAGTGCCCTCCTCCTGCGCCGGGCGGATCCCTCGTTGACTTCGATGTCGATGTGGCGAGCGGTAGCTGGGTTTCTTGGCAATCTCGAGTGCCCACTATCGAGGTGGAGACCCACGCCATCACCGCGGCAGACATTGTTATCCCCACTGTCGACACTGTCCGGCACGAGGAGGTCCTCTACTCTTGGCTGGCCGAACATAAACCGCTTATCCTCTGCGGACCTCCGGGATCCGGAAAAACGATGACGCTATTCAGTGCTCTTCGGAAATTACCTGATCTCGAAGTTGTCGGCCTGAACTTCTCCAGCGCTACCACTCCGGAACTCATTTTAAAGACGTTCGAGCAGTACTGCGAATACCGAAAGACACCCAACGGCGTCGTTCTTGCTCCGGCTCAAATCGGACGATGGCTGGTAGTCTTCTGCGACGAGATTAACCTGCCCGCGACCGATAAGTACGGGACCCAACGAGTCATCTCATTCCTCCGCCAACTCATGGAGTGCAATGGCTTCTGGCGGACTTGCGACTTGGCTTGGGTCAGCATGGAGCGCATCCAATTTGTCGGTGCTTGCAATCCCCCTACCGATCCGGGTCGAGTCCCCCTCAGTCATCGATTCATGCGCCATGCTCCCGTCGTCATGGTCGACTACCCCGGAGAGATTTCGCTGAAGCAGATCTACAACACTTTCAATCGTGGTCTCCTCAAAGTCATCCCCAACCTCCGCGGTCAGGCCGACTCTCTCACAGATGCCATGGTATCTTTCTACATCGCCTCTCAGCAGCACTTCACATCCGACATGCACGCGCACTACATCTACTCGCCTCGAGAGCTCACTCGATGGAGCCGCGGGATCTATGAGTCAATCAAACCGTTGGAGACGATGTCGGCGGAAGGTCTTGTCCGGGTATGGGCACACGAGGCGCTGAGGTTATTCCAGGATAGGCTGGTAACAGAGACGGAGAAGGTCTGGACGGACGAGCTTATCGACAGTATTGCCAAGGTCCACTTCCCCAGCGTCAATCTTCGCGAGGCGCTGGTTCGTCCCATCCTTTACTCGAACTGGACTACGCGACATTACATCCCGGTTGAGCGGGAACAACTTCGCGAGTACACCAAGGCGAGACTGAGAGTGTTTCATGAGGAGGAGCTGGATGTTCAGCTCGTGCTCTTCAATGATGTCCTGGACCATGTGCTCAGGATCGATCGAGTTTTCCGCCAGATACAGGGTCATCTTCTCTTGATCGGAGTTAGTGGAAGTGGAAAGGTGAGTGAAGTATTGGGTGGAGCTGACTTAGACAACTTTGTCCCGCTTCGTAGCCTGGATGAACGGCCTCAGCATATTCCAGATTAAGGTGTCCAACAAGTACACCGCCGCCGACTTCGACGACGACCTCCGCACCGTTCTCCGCAGAGCCGGATGCAAGGGCGAGAAGATCTGTTTCATTATGGACGAATCCAATGTCCTCGATTCCGGCTTCCTCGAGCGGATGAATACCCTACTTGCCAATGCCGAAGTCCCGGGCCTGTTCGAAGGGGACGATCATGCGGCTCTCATGACTGCCTGCAAGGAGGGTTCACAGCGAGATGGGCTCATGCTCGACTCGCATGAAGAGCTGTACCGATGGTTTACCCAACAAGTCGCTCGCAACCTGCACGTCGTCTTCACCATGAATCCACCTGCGAACGGTCTAGCCTCGCGAGCAGCGACTTCCCCAGCACTCTTCAACAGATGCGTCCTCGATTGGTTTGGCGACTGGTCGGATCAGGCGCTATTCCAAGTCGCATATGAATTCACCCAGACTGTCGACCTCGAATCTCAAATGTGGACAGTCCCACTGTCATTCCCCCAAGTCTACCGAGACCTTCAGCTCCCTCCTTCGCACCGCACGGCAGTCATCAACGCCATGGTCTTCGTGCATCAGTCTCTGCGTAGACTGAGCGGGAGATTGGCTTCCAGGCAGGGAAAGTATAATCACATCACGCCTAGGCACTATCTTGACTTGTAGGTTCTGGCCCGGCGAAGCTTACATTTCAGCATCAACCACTATGTCCGCCTATTCAGCGAGAAACGAGAGGAGCTCGAGGACCAGCAGCGCCATCTTAACGTTGGTCTCGATAAGCTGCGCGACACAGTCAGCCAGGTCGAAGAGCTCCGTCATAGCCTAGCCGCCAAGAGTACTCAGCTCGAGGCGAAGAACACAGAGGCGAATCAGAAGCTGCGACAGATGGTTTCGGACCAGCAGGAGGCGGAGGCGAAGAAGGCTGCGTCGATCCAGATCCAGGCAGCCCTGGTACAGCAGGACGAGTACATCAGTCAGCGGCAGGAAGTGGTAAAGGAGGATCTGGCGCAGGCTGAGCCGGCGGTAGTTGAAGCTCTTGCTGCTGTCGGCAACATCAAGAAGCAGCATCTATCGGAAGTTCGATCTTTGGCGCACCCCCCCGAGGCCGTCAAGCTGGCAATGGAGTCGACATGTACCGTCCTCGGATACCAGATCGACAGCTGGAAGACGGTCCAAAGCATTATTCGACGCGACGACTTCATCTCCAGTATCCAGAACTTCGATACGACAAAGATGGCCAAAGGGGTCCGCGAGCGGATGATGCGCGAGTACATCTCCAAGCCTGGCTTCAACTATGAAGCTGTCAATCGGGCTAGTCGAGCATGCGGTCCTCTCGTCCAGTGGGTTATTGCCCAGGTCCGCTTCTCCGAGATCCTCGACAAGGTAGAACCACTTCGTGCGGAGGTTGCCTCTCTCGAGAAGCAAGCTCGTACCACTAAGCAACAAGCTACGGTGGTGATGGACACGGTGTCGGGTCTGGAGGCATCAATTGCGCGGTACAAGGAGGAATACGCAATGCTCATTAGTGAGACGCAGGCGATCAAGACGGAAATGGAGAAGGTGCAGAACAAGGTTGACAGGAGCGTCACACTGCTGGAAAGTCTGTCATCGGAGCAGGAGAGGTGGGATCAGGGGAGCAAGACGTTCGAAGGAGAGATGGGGACGATTGTCGGAGATGTCCTGATCTCGGCCGCCTTCCTCGCTTATGGTGGCTTCTTCGACCAGCACTACCGAGAAGTCATGCGGCAGGAATGGGTCGATCACCTATCCGCCGCTGGCATCAGTTTCAAACCGGAATTGTCACTGTCCGAATTTCTATCGACAGTAGACGAGCGACTCGACTGGCAGTCCAATGCCCTTCCCGTCGACAACCTCTGCATCGAAAATGCCATCATGCTCAAACGGTACAATCGATACCCACTCATCGTCGATCCCACTGGGCAGGCGACGGTGTTCCTTCAGAACGCCTACAAAGATCGGAAGATCACCGTCACCAGCTTCCTTGACGAATCTTTCCTCAAGAACCTGGAAAGTTCGATTCGATTCGGTAACCCGCTTCTCATCCAGGATGTGGAAAACCTCGATCCAATCCTTAATCCGGTGCTCAATCGAGAGCTGCGACGGACTGGCGGGCGAGTTTTGATACGGATCGGTAATCAGGATATCGACTTCTCACCTGCTTTCTCCATCTTCCTCTCGACTCGCGATCCCTCGGTTGAGTTCTCCCCGGATATCTGCTCAAGAGTCACTTTCGTCAACTTTACAATGACACGTAGTAGTCTCCAGACTCAGGCGCTCGACAAGGTGCTGAAGGTTGAGCGGCCTGAGGTGGATCGGAAGCGGACGGACTTGATGAAGCTTCAAGGGGAGTTCAGGCTTCGCTTGAGACATCTCGAGAAGTCTCTTCTCCAGGCGCTGAACGATTCGTACGGGAGCATCCTCGATGATGATAAGGTGATCGCCACGCTCGAGGTGTTGAAGAAGGAGGCGGCTGAAGTGACGCGCAAGGTGGAGGATACTGATGTGGTGATGAGGGAGGTGGAGATGGTCACCAGCGAGTACCTACCGCTAGCCCAGGCCGCTTCGGGAATCTACTTCACCCTCGAGCAACTTTCGGACATTCACCACTTCTACCAGTTCTCCCTCGATTACTTCCTCGAGATCTTCGATTACGTCCTCCTCTCCAACCCAAACCTCAACGGAGTCACGAACCCGACCGAGCGGAAAGCTATCCTCCTCCGTGATCTATTTTTGCAGGCCTACAGGCGTGTCTCGAGGACGCTACTACATAAGGATCATCTGGTCGTTGCCATCTCGCTTGCGAGATTGAGTCTGAAGGATGACGTGGCCGAGGCGGTATCGGACGAGCTGGATGCGATTATGGAGGTGCCATCCGGTGATCTCGTCTTGACTGAGCAGCAGAAGCGGATTCTGGGTGGATTAGGAGGGGAAATGGTGAAGGGCCTGGCGGAGGATATCACTTCGGGCCAGGATCGGTGGGCTGGCTTCCTCCGCAGTGCAGAGCCAGAGAAGGATATTCCGTGGACAGGAGCCATCGCAGACGGTACGTTGCGATCTTTAGCCTTGCTGATACCAGACCTTATCAAAGCCACCCGAACTATGCTCCTGGTCAAGCTCTTCCGACCCGACCGTTTGTCGCAGGCATCATCATTCTTCGCCGACCTCGCCTTCGGCGCCGATCTTGCAAGCCAGGTCGACTATTCCTTACAGACCGTCGTCCAGGATGAAGTCAAAGCCAGCCATCCTATCGCTCTCGCTTCGGTCGCGGGCTATGATGCGAGCTATCGTGTTGACAACCTCTGTCGCACGGTCGGCGTCTCCTGCGTCTCGGTTGCTCTGGGCTCGGCGGAAGGATTCAGCCTGGCAGAACAAGCAATCGCCAACGCAGCTCGGACTGGTACTTGGGTCTTACTTAAGAACGTCCACCTCGCCCCATCTTGGCTCGGTCAACTCGAGAAGCGACTACATAGCTTATCGCCGTCACCCTCCTTCCGGCTCTTTCTCACCATGGAGACGAACCCTTCGGTACCTGTAAACATTTTACGGCAATCAAGGGTGATAATGAACGAACCTCCTCCCGGTGTCCGCGCCAATCTCCTCGATACCCTCCGCAGTCTCCAGCCCGCCCGCCTCTCCTCGGGTCCGGCAGAAAAGCCTCGCTTATTCTTCCTCCTCGCGTGGTTCCACGCCGTGGTGCAGGAACGTCTCCGGTACCTACCATTGGGCTGGAGCAAGGCCTACGAATTCAACGACTCGGACTTCGAAGCAGCTCTCAATACCATTGACGTCTGGCTTGCCGCTCTGGCCAAGGGCAAAGCGAATGTCGATCCTGCACAAATCCCCTGGTCGGCCATCCGTACCTTGATCAAGCAAGCGGTCTATGGCGGTCGAATCGATTCGGACTTTGATCAACGCGTGCTTGATGCGTTTGTTGATCGAATCTTCTCACCCAGGGCTTATGATCCGGACTTTGCGCTGGTGCAGACGGAGCAGGGGAATCTGACGGTGCCGGAAGGAACGCAGATTGCGCAGTTCATCGCTTGGGCGCAGAATCTGCCGGAGAGGGAGCCGCCTGCCTGGCTTGGGTTGCCGAGCAGTGCGGAGAGTCTGGTAGCTACTGCAGAAGGTGGGCTTATTGGTGCTTCGTGACGAGCGCAATGACTGACAAGAATCAGGCGAGGCAGTGCTTCGAAAGCTGAGGAAAATGCGTACCACCGACGACGATGACGAGACTGTTGGTTCTGTTGCTTCAACCGTAGACGCTAGACCGGCGTGGATGACGGCTTTGAGGGTATCTGCTTTGGATTGGCTGAAGACTTTGCCTGAGGTGAGCACCGCGATCCTGTACCTTAGATCTGAGCTGATGTCGCAGGGCCTTGCCACTCCGCCACTGGAGGAATCGCCCCTCGCTCGGTTCTTCGCTCGCGAGACTGCTACGGGCCAATCAGTCCTCGCTCGAATTCGACACGATCTGCTTGACCTTATCAAAGTCTGCGAAGGCCAGACCAAACAAACCAACGAGTCCCGAACCCTTCTTTCCGACTTGAATAAGGGTGAGCAGACACTGCGCTTCGAAAACTTTCCGCGACTGACTCTGCAGGTGCTATCCCTGCCCATTGGCGCAAATTCAAGATGCCGCGCGGGACCTCTGTTTCCGCCTTCATCAACAACATGGCTCTTCGACTTTCTCAGCTCGAGCAAATCTCCACCGGCGGTCAAAGTTCGGGCGTCTGGCTGGGCGGTTTCTTCCAGCCTGAAGCGTATGTGACTGCCACAAGACAAGCGGTGGCGCATGCTAAGGGATGGTCATTGGAGCAATTGGTCCTGGGCTTGGAAGTGGAGGATGTCTCGGCGGAAGGATTCAAAGTAGATGGTGAGTTATTGCGTGTAAAGTCATGTATTGCGCGTGAACTGATGTTTTAGGTCTGAAAGTGGAAGGTGCTTCCTGGCGGAAAGGCCGGCTGGAGCTAAACGAGGGGCAATTCGAAGCGCTAAAGACTTGTCAGCTGGTCTGGCGCAAGCTCGATGGTGTGTCCGATGGGCGTGAGGGATCTTTGGTCAATATTCCGGTATATCTCAATACGGACAGGGCGGATGTGTTGTTCAGTGTGGATCTGGAGAGTGAGGGGTGTGATCAGGCGGAAGTTGCGCAGAGGGGTGTGTGCTTGACTGCTCTGTAGGTATATTGATTAATTAGAGGATAAAGCTCGGTTTGTATATATGCGATGGACACTTGAAACTATACTGGGATAATCGATCGATTCATAACCTCAATAGTACTATGTCAGACTTGCCCATCTGATGCCCCACTCGCCCTTTGCAAAGCTAGCTTCAACCACCTTCCCTCCCTGGACCGCTTCAACCCCGCGGTCTTCTTCAACTCCCTGTGACCTCCATCCGATATTGACCAGCCGCCTTGCCGCCCGTCTAGCTTCTTCCCTTCCATCTTCATGCTGCTTGGGACTGGTCCCCTCTGCTCCGGCTGTATTCGGCTCTACACCCGCCGACGCAGCAGACTCCGCTTCGGAGCATAATACAAGTCCTTTCGCACCCTTCTGCGATATCAGGGTCCTGTAGGCGTCTATGAGCCGTTTCCGATCATCATGACGAGACCTGTCTTTCGACCGGGAGCGACAGGACGCCGAGCAGTATTTCCGGGGTGTCGTCGTATCGGGTAGAGGAGCAGCTGCTGGGTCAGGTTCGGCATGAAGCAGACTTTGATGAAGGGTACGTACGCATCACGCGGCCACAATCGAGGCAATAGCTGCTACTAGATGAAGGTGGCGGAGGAGCCTGTGATCGCGATGGACGGTTCGTCATACTTCGTGCAGGTGCAAAGTGGGGATGTAGGGCGGGATGGGGGATGGCAAGCGCTAGAGCGTAGATGGGAGGGAAACCCCGGGCGGCGGAGAGGGGATCAAGATATATGGCTGGGCGTAGGATGCTTCGTCGCGAGACCGAATGCCAGGCCATATGTTGAGGTAGATGCAGACACAGAGATCAACATTTTGCGACTGATTTCGATGGGTGCATGACGCACTATCCCCCGAGAACTCGCCGATCTCAGCTGGAGGGCCAGAGCTTGGAGCCAGAGCCTGCGGTAGATGGATACATGATCAAATGCTATGAATGCGACGATACAAGAAGAGGAGGAACAACAGAGGTGGTAGTCACCATTACAAAAAAGGTAGACGATGAGCTGTACAAAGACTGGAGACAAAGAGCCGAAACGCACATCTATCCCTTCCAGTACCAGGCGGGACCATTCGGGGATTGTTCCTCCCGCGTAGCATCTGTCCATACCTATCACATCAGCGGATCCTTGTAATTGCGCAGCAATAGACGTACCCCGAAGAAGCCTCTCTTACTGCCCCGACCTCCCACCTGGACCCCCTCCACCCTCCACCGATCCTCCCCTCCGTACCGGATGACCAGAGTCCACCTGACCTGAGGCGGCCAGTCGGTCGTGAGTTGAACGGTCCCTTTGACGAATGACGCATTAGCTGAGGGCCACGTACCGCCCGATTGGGCCGATCGGCCATGGAAGTGGATAGGAGGTAAGAGGTTGCCGGTGGGGATACCTGATCGGACGGGCTGCCGCTTGTCGGATGATTTGTCGGAGGGTCGGTCGATGATCAGATGCATATGCAGTAGGTCGCCGATAGCTTCTGAGTATCGAGTCAGGTCGAGGGGAGGGAGATGTCGCCCAATAGGGAGTTGGATGCGATGCTGGTTCAGTGTGACCCAGTCGGCGTAGCTGCAATGTTAGTCTCCGCGCTGAGTGTATTGGTTGTGAGACTTACTCAAGGAAAGCATAGCTCCCACACCAGACGCCCTCCACTCCTGCCCAGTCCCAGATCTCGTCCGAGTCCAAAGTAGATGGTTTCTGGATGTCATTCCAACCCCATCCTCGGGCAGCTTCCAGGCCAAAAGACATGGGTTGCAATGCAGCCCGCCAAGAATCTTCACCGAGAGCAATGACATCGCGTGCGTTGGCCACTTTTCAGTTAGCCGGAGTCTGATAGACTTGCTGCAAGCACTCACTCATGACGCTCGAAACAGCATCGAGCAAACTCCAATCTACGCCTCCATCCGGCTTGAATGGTCCCCAGTCGTTCTTCACGGAAAAATGCGTCGACGTATAGATCATCTCTCTCAGATGCCCTCGATGGAGGCGATGAGTGTCGTTCTCGCTTTCGAAGTCCGGAGGGAGCAGGCAGTGTAGTTGAGATAATACTGGGTGAATGTCTATCCTCTCGGGTCGGCGGAGGGGGTTTGTATTCTGGCCAGAGAGCGGTCGAAGTGTTGGCTTCGTTGAGCGATACGACAGATTGTAGTACAGGTAGGCGAAGAGCGGTGAGCGCAGAATAGATTCCAAGATGGGGATGTTTAAAGACTCGGTGCTGACGGGTGAAGAGGGCGGTATATCCAACCAGTGTACGTTGTCGTCATATGCTGGAGAAGTGGGTAGTGACAGTATGTCGAGATATAGTCCGAGAAGTGCTGAACATATTGCGTCGAGCAACTTGGGCTGCTGGATCAGTTGGTAGCACTGTGTGGGTAAGAAGAGACTCACTAGTTCCCCGAATCGGTCTTCGCCCCACTCTCTGGCTATCCGGCCGACAAACTCTCTCTGCTGGACATTGTTCTGCCAATCCACTTCACCCTTGAGTAATCCACCCCGAGGATCATCGTATAGATCAAGGTGGATATCTCGCCAAAGCGCTGCATCAGGGTTCTGCTGTCAGCACCCAAAAGCTGACATCGTCTTACCTCGTAGATGAGCGACCGGAGCTCTTTGCACGTTTTCGCTGCCCGTGATAGCCCGATAGGATCCTGAACGCCCGAAGCGCAGAGAACTTTGTGTATGATCTAGTGGATCAGCTAGGACTCGAGGAGGGACGAACCTCACACGGCGTCCGGAGCAGGCGACTCTGAGTCTGTGGACTCGCAGGCGAACTGAAAGCTGATCGAGGGGTTTGGGGTAGGTAGGACGAAGGAGTGGAAGGATCAGTATCGATGCTCATCCCGAATTGCGGTGCCTTGGAAAGCGACGGTATGGCCATAGGGGCCGAGGCGGTCGCTGGGGCGATAAGGATCGGGGAGGACGGCTCATCGGTGGAGCTGGGCATAACTTCCGCCATGATGATCATTTCTGTTCGCTTGAAGTTTGTGTCGACAGGGGGAGGTCTAATATGACTTTCGTGCGGGTTCCTTGAGGCTAGGGGTGAGCTGCCCGGACGCTACCAAAGCTATACACAAGTGATGCATCCAAAATGGAGGTGGAGGGCGGTCCTTTGCGCACTGGAGAGCCCTTTACGGCACAGCTTCGGTGATAGCCGATAGCCGAGGCTGGCTGGCTGGCGTTTCTTGCTTTTCTCCCAGCTGGAGCGTACTCGCAACTCACTCACTCACTCACTCACTCACTCGCTCCATCTCCCAGCTCCAGCTCACACACCACCATGTCTATGTTCGACCGCCGTCTTGCAGCAGGCCCTCCAGGGGTATTCGCGCCCATGTCAGACCAGCATCGCCCAGCGTCAGGCTATGGCGGAGTATCCCTCACCCAGCCCCCTTCATCCACCCCGCAATCATCATCTCAAGCCCAACAATCATCATCCCAAACACAACAATCACAATCTCAGCAGCTTCCATCCGGACCACCTCTACTCCTGAATAATCTCGCACAGCACCTGAATAATCCTCCAGCTCCATCATCTCAATCGCTAAATCCTTCAGCAGGCGGATTCAGCTATCCTACATCTACATCACCAATGCCCGGTCAGGTGTCAAGCCCAGGAGGTACAGCGTCGGGTGGAAAGCTATTGCTGCTGCCAAATGGTGCACCGCCACCAGCTGGGAGCGAGGAGGAGAAGATTTACGAGTTGATAACGGAGCTGCTGGATCCAGCAACGAGGGAGACGGCCTTGTTGGAGCTGAGCAAGAAGAGGGAGATGTATGAGGATCTCGCATTGGTGCTATGGGGAGGATTTGGTGAGCATTATCTTGTGTGTAAGCCGAATCACTCGCTGATTGACAGGCGTTATGTCTAGTCTTCTTCTCGAAATCGTGAATGTCTATCCCGCCCTTTCTCCTCCTACCCTCACCGCCCACGCTTCAAATCGTGTCTGTAACGCTCTCGCCCTTCTGCAATGTGTGGCAAGTCACTCGGAAACGAGAAGTCTATTCCTAAATGGTGAGCTTCACTTTCCTGGTAAAGCTGAATATAGCCCATGTTCCGCTCTTCCTTTATCCTTTCCTCAACACAACTAGCAAAACTCGGCCATTCGAATATCTCCGACTGACATCTCTGGGAGTTATTGGTGCTTTGGTCAAGGTAAGTCTGTTCCCGAGCTCAAGCGATTGGCCGCTGATGTGACAGCAAAATGACAATTCCGACGTGATTAATTTCCTCTTATCGACCGAAATCATCCCCCTCTGTCTACGCATCATGGAGACCGGCTCCGAGCTCTCCAAAACCGTCGCCATTTTCATCGTGCAGAAAATACTCCTCGACGATCTGGGTTTGCAGTACATCTGCCAAACATACGAGCGCTTCTATGCCGTCGGGGCAGTGCTTGGCAATATGGTGGCTGCCTTAGTGGAAAGTCAGGCGGTCAGGCTGTTGAAGCATGTGGTCAGATGTTACTTAAGGATGAGCGATAATCCTAGGTAAGCTTACACACTGCGGATCTTGAGGCTGGCGTGAGCTGATGAATCAAAGGGCAAGAGAAGCACTTCGAGCCTGCCTCCCCGAACCCCTCCGAGACAACACCTTCGCTCCTCTTCTCAAGGGCGATATGGTCACCAAAAGATGTCTGTCGACATTGCTATCGAATCTTCAGGACAGGACCGACTAGAGTGATTAGACGAGCCAATCTGTACGACTGGGTATTCGTTGTACGACAAAGCTGGGCGGTATCACAATTGAACATAATGGCATATGAGACGAAGGGCAGAGGATCATGATGCCGTGGCATAGTATATGTGGTTTCAGACAAAGCATGTATACATATGAGTGAGAGTACCATAGGTCTCGGGGGTTGTCCTTGGGCGCCTACGAGACTACATCCTCCTTTCACTACATACCTGACTGTGACATGGCTTTGGCATGGCTATGCCCGCAGATGAAACACCACTCCACGTGGCAGAACATGAAACGTCGGCGATTACCGAGACGCGTCTGACTTTCACTCAACGCGTTCCTCGTCGCCTCAGACAATCATCTCAATCGTTACCAGCACTTGTGAATAGGTTTTACTCATCTGACTTACTCACGCAGTATCAAGCGCGACTTCTTCCGTTCTTGAAGATTACCAGTTTCGCCGCTGGTGCTGTATATCAGGAGATAATTCCTGTGCGATGAACGATGCTATCGCTTCCGGTTTCGGGGCCGAGAAGGGAGATCAAGTGCTCAAGTCAGTCCATTTACAATCCCACACAATCGGCCATCAATCGCTGACGTTTTCAGAGCCGCTACAGCCCTCAGACCACTATGGACCCTTGTTCCACTACCTCTCACGCAAGTAGACCCCGGCTTTGTGCCGCATCCCACTCAACGCGGTCGACCGAAATCCCTACAACATCTTTGTCTCGGTGTAGTCTCGCGTCATTTCCATACCTACACCCCATCGTCCTTCGAGAACATATCATCTACTCTACTTTATCGGATCTTCCACAAAGTGCAGCATGACCGGCAATACGACGTCCGAGTGGAGAATGAGATCCCCGTTAAACCAGATCAAGCGACTATATGGGCGATGTCCCTGCTTGCCGACCCGGGAATGGCGGAAGAGAACCATACTCTCGCTCTACCTCCCGATGTAACTTTGCACCACCTTGTCCCTCGGCCGACGTTCGCTAATCCCATTCATCCCTTTATCGAGATCCCAACGCTATACGCGACGTTGCACCCCGATACGCCCTTTCAGCTCATTACTACGCTGCACTTCGATGGGGTGAACGATCTAGTCACGGATAGCAACATCATCTCGCTGAAGTATGCAACCAATTTGACGGTGTTGAGGATGTCGGCGTGCAGGCGGGTGACAGACAGTGGGATCAGGCTTCTTGCAGGTTCGCTGGAGTTGCCGGGACGGATAGGCGGGGATGGGGAAGGCCGGGGTATGTGGAGGTTGAGGGCGTGGTACCTGCAGAGATGTAAAGGGGTGACCGATAAGAGTATGAGTCAGTTCGCGAGATGGCCGGGTTTGGTCTTGCTGGGTGAGCTTGACGTATGAGCTGATGTGATGAGAGGCCACGCTGATCTCGAAGATGTACGCTTCACCTCTTGCACGACCACGGGAATAGTCATGTTCAATCGACACACCGAAGCAGTCTTCTCAAACGCTCTCGCGCGGATGCAACCCTGCTCTCCTGGTCTCAAAGAGCTATTTGGCTCCGCCTCGCCTTCCTCTACCCTCGTCAATCTCCTCTCTCTCACTCTGCTCCCACCAGATAACGGCCAGCCAAAACGTCCGATACCCTACCGCTCCCTCAACATCATCCCATCCTACATTGCCCCTCGCCCCGAGCACCTACCCAATCCACCCTCAGCCTCTACAGTGTGGGAGTACCTGCCACCGCGGACAGAAACCTCCGCATATCTTGCGGGAGGCTACGGCCAACTGTACGGCGCGGGTGTAGGCAATCTAGCAGATGATGTCCGGACATTCAGGCAGGAGGTGACTACTTCGCTGTACATGCAGGCGAAAGAGGATGGGCTGCATGATGACGAAGATGCGTCTAAAGAGGATAGGTGGTGGGAGAAGAAGAAGCCACAGGCGAAGAAGAAGGCGAAAGTGACTAAGGGAAAGACGGAGGAAGATAGGAGCAAGAAGTTCGTAGCGGGTGGACAAGCCCAGGCGCGCAGGGCGGAAGGTGTGGACATTGAGAACCACACGCAGGGGAAAAAGGAGATGATGATGGTCCGCGTGGCACAGGACGGATGGGATAAATTGACTTGGTCAGTCGGGAATGGGAATGCGGTGGTCAAGGCCGAAATCAAGAAGAGCGGGCACAGGTCGAATCTCGTCAATGATATCCTCAGCGCTAGCTCATCATCCTCTTCCTCTAAACGCCCACTATCCAGCCCGGCAATCACACATCGACCATCGGCATTATTAGCATCATCATCTACTGCAGCAAAGAAACCTACACCAGGCTCGAACCTCTTTCGCCCGGCTGTCAAGGCCCCACCTGCCGCTGTCCCGACGATGAAAGTTTCAGCGTCGGCCACTGTCTTCGCGAAGGCTCGATGCGCTAATCCACTTGGAGCGTCCAACCAAAAGCCGGGTGGGAATTCATTCGGCGTGCAGCCGTTGAATAGCTCGCCGATTGAGACTGAGCCCATGAGCTCGATGGAAAGTGATGGGTTTGGGACAACGGGGAAGAAGAGGAGTTGGGGAGGGGTATCGGATGAAGGGGCGAAACGCCGGGGGATGAAGATGTTTAGTGGGGCTAGAATGTAAAGTAGGCGTGCCCAGGTGAAAGAGGGCTGAATTTTGGATTTTGGGGTAGAACTGGTTGTATAACATAGAGAAGATCTGTCGGTATCTAAAATGTGCATCGGCGTTGGAGTCCGTTTTCCAGATTTGCATAGGATAAAGCTAGACGAAGATAATTGTTTGCCCATTGATGGGGTTCACTGTCCTTCTACCGCCTCTTATCCTCCGCATGCCCCACAGCCTCGCCTCCCAAACTACCAGACAGAATCGAAGCCGTGGACGCTCCACTCGGAATTTCATACACCCTCCGCGCCTCTTCTTCGAGGTATGCCCTACATTCTATGCGGCTCTTGTCGACATCAACAAAGAAAAGGATGGCGACGGAGAAGATGCCCAGAGCGAGGAGGAAGGTAAAGGGCATGTTTGTATTGCCCGATCGGTCTATTATGGCCGATGAAACGAAGGGTCCAATGAATGAGGAGGCTTTGCCCATCAGGCTGAAGAGAGCAAAGAAGAGGAACTGAGGTGTCAGGTCTGTTAGAATGCAGTCGTGAGAGGGATACGCACTTCTTTGCCTCGGGGGACAACTTCTGAGATCATTGCTTGCTAGATGGATTAGTGAGGGAGCCATCTGGTTGTGCCTTTGCACTCACCGAGACCGCATACCAAGGGCAGACGAAAATCTGGACACATCTCAGCAGCCATCGTTTCAGTGTGAGGAATAGTGCGTACCCCGTAATACGCCTGATACGCCCAGAACTCCCAGACGTTATGGAATCCGAAAGACTGTTGAGTGATTCCGACACACCCCCACACACAGAGAAGCAGGATCCAGAATGCGTTCTGTGGTTCTTAGCTCTGGATTCAATGCAGCAGCTTGACTGGATGCACTCACGAAGAGGAGGAGGCTCTTTGTCCTGATTGTATACCTTTTCTGGACCAGCCAGAAGAGTCCAATCCTGCAAGACATCAGCGTTGTCTTGATGGATCTGAAGAGAGGAATGTGGACAGACCCTATGGCTTGAGCTCCAATACCGTCAATTAGCAGGCTGAAGAAATTAGCCGATCCAAAATTGATGGGTTCATTTGACCTACTAGTTGAGAACCTTTGTGTCATACGAGACGACGTTGTTCTGGAGTGTAGCCACAACTGAAAGGTCAGAGTCTGGAGACTGGGAAAGATGGCCATGAGAGCAGTGGCTTACCGGTAACTGCTACCGTCAGCTTGAACATGTATTCGGCTCAGACCTGATCTCACCGACTGTATTTAAACAATCTCCAAGGAAGAAGTAGGCGGCCTGTGCAATGGTCAGCGCCTGTATCGCATTTACGCCATCCTAAAGATTGCTCACCAAGTAGATGAAAGTTTGCTTGAGACGTCGGCACAGCCTGAAAGCGTGATATATCTGCTTCAACCTGGTATTGTTAACAAGCTGAGGAGCCACTTCGAGGCGGTAGCTAGCTGTTCGGGGACCTACCCAACTGTCAAGTAAGATGTGCGGGGCGGTAGCTGATTTCCAGGTCTGTACTGCTCCCACACGAACCAAGGGATCGCACAAATAACTGGAACGATCAGCGGTACCCCTTCTCCTAGATGCAGTGTGGTACAGGAACTTACTCCACACTCCAGCACTGTACGCGCATACTATACTTAAGGCTCGGGTATTACTCTCCGTATCATCAGGAACAACGATTCTCTGCAATATACCAGCGAGAATCGCAAGGACGACCAGCTCGCCGACTGAGCAGACAAAGAAGGAAACGTTGGCCAGTCGATTCCGAGCTAGCATGTCGATATCGTCATGCGTTTTCCGACTTTTGAGACGTCAGCCGCAAGGCTGTGAGGGGAGCGTTGAAAGATACATACTCCGTCTCTCCAAGGGCCAATTTCTGCTCGCTGTCTTTGACTTCTGGCAAATCTCGCGCCAGTCCGGGAAAGGCCGCGGTCCAGAACGTCAAGGCGCACTGATATGATATCAGACCGATGATGTAGAGTGCTGTACCAATCTGCCACCTAAAGATCAGTTCCAGTACAGGGAGTAGACGTACTGCTCAGGTCGAGTCACTCCTAGCCAGCCGAAACTGACTCCCCAGCCCAGTAGCGTAAATGCGGTGGTGATATGTGGCCTCCATGTTCCGTAATCCGCGAAAGAACCGACGAGCAGAAGAGTTACTGCTTGAAGTGCAAAGGATATCCCGTTCGTGATGAGGACGATGGAATTGACTGGTTTAGTCAGCATCAGGTTGGAGGTGAAAATTTGTGCGGTCTCACTGGAGCTGTCTTGCCCGAAAGCATTGAGGTAGCAATCCCCATCTCCGCAAGGTACAGTTCCCCGGGCGAAAGCTGGATCCCATCCGGCTAGATATAGCAAGTTCTGCCATGCTGAGATGGCAAAGTTGAATGGGCCTGGTTGTCAGTGTCTCCTTCCTCTCTTTGCAAGTGAGTAGTCACTTACCCAAGCCAGAGTTTCCGATGTAGTAAACATACCACGACTGAATCGTCAGGATGAAGTTAGTGAACAAAGGGACAAGCTGACCCAGAGCTCTTTCCTTGTCGTAATCTTCTGCTTGCCAACCATAGGCAGGGGACTAGCGAAGAGGGCGGCCTCATCGACATGACTCGAAGATCCCGCTACTGCACCGATCTCGCCATACACAGACTCATCTGCAGCGCCGGAAGTCAAGTCGGTCGGCTGGCCCATGTTGATGTTGCTGGTGGTCTCTTGATAGCTTGGTGGCCCTGAGATGTCGATGCAGTTGCGAGGCAGACTTCGCCAGTTCTTCTTCTTCACCCCGCTATTTTTAAACGGTCGCCGATGACATCACGGCATGCCGGTATGGGGCAACAAGATAAGATACCAGTGGCGGATAATGCGACGAGCATAGCGGTGCTGACAGTAGACCCTTGGTCGGTGAGTACAAGAATGTGAATAGCTGGTGAGTTTGACCGTGTCCAGATCGGAGAGTTGACAGAGATCCAAAGGATATGACTGTCACAATGAGATTCGGGCGCGCAAGGCGGGTCATTCTCCGTTCAGAAGAGCAATACTTCTTCTCGGTTCAGCTGGCGTCACCAAGGTGATCAGAGGAGGGGAAGACCTCGCGGGGACTAGGCGACCTCTTGGTTGTGTAAGGCATATGATGTATCATATGGAGGGTCACTGATGTACTGGCGGGGGCGGGTAAAAGGCGAGTTTGATACGGCTCGCGCGCTGTTCTCGACCCAATCAAATTCCACGTCATGATGAGAAATTTCCGGCGGACGCGCAGCAGCTGGATCAACTTTTCACTTCCCTTCACCACCAACACCCCTTTCACTCATCTCTATATACTCTCCTCTCTCTCTAGGCGTACAGGATGGACGTGAGTAGGGCAGATGGGCAAGCAGCAGCGAGTGGGGAAGCTGACGATGCAGGCAAACTACATGGCTCAGCTGCAGCAGCTACTGGCCGCAACAATCAGCCCGGACACCAACATCATCAAGCAGGTCCGTAACACTAGATAATGGGCGGTTTAGAGGAGTGGCTGATTCCACAGGCTACAACACAACTCAATACTCAGTTCTACAAGACCTCAACTTGTATCCCCGCCCTTTACGAAATTTCATGCACCGACCAAAATCAGGCGGTACGTGCGCCAAATTTTTCACATGGCAAGCGCACCTTACTGATGTACACAGGTTAGACAACTTGCCGCTGTCGAGCTTAGAAAGCGGATATCGCAAAGCGAGGGCCGGTTATGGAAGAAGGTAGACGTGCAGATGAGGCAGCAAATCAAAGACAGCCTGCTGCAACGCTTGATAAATGAGCAGATGTGAGTTCCGATGGGGGATAATCACGCTTGGGGTTGAGCTCATGATTCAGTACGCTCGTCAGACATGCTCTTGCTCGCGCTGTCGCTGCCATCGCCGACATTGAGCTCACGACACAACCGGTCCAATGGCCATCCCTACTCCCCGCCCTCTATGCCGCCGCCCAATCACCACAAGTTTCGCAACGCGAAACAGCCATCTACGTCCTCTTCTCCATCCTCGACACTGTCGCCGAGTCTTTCGACGCCCACATGAAGGAGCTCTTCCCCCTCTTCGCCAAATCACTCGTGGACCCCGAATCCAGCGAAGTCCGAATCACCACCTTGCGAGCTTTGGCCAAAATCGCCGAGTACATTGAGCCTGACGCGAAGCACGATATCAAAGCCTACCAGGATTTGATTCTGCCAATGTTGAAGGTCATCCAGCAGGCGGTCAACGACGACGATGAGCCAGGGGCGAAGCATGGGTTCGATGTCTTTGAGACATTGTTGATCATCGACACACCGTTAGTCAGCAAGCACGTGGGCGAGATGGTGGAGTTCTTCATCAGTATCGGAGGCAACAAGGAGGCGGATGATGAGATCCGAGTTGGATCATTGGGTGTCTTGTCATGGATCGTCAGATAGTAAGTGAAGCCTATTTCTCACATTTGGTCGCGCTGATCCGGCAGTAAAAAGAGCAAGGTCCAGTCTTTGAATTTGGCCAAGCCTATTATCGAGCGTCTGTTGGCTATAGGGTGCGAGGATGACCCAGAAGACGTCGATGAGGATTCCCCATCACGAGTGAGCTCCTTTCACCCTGGCTTGTGAATACTGCTCACGCTCAGCTCGCTTTCCGTGTCCTCGACAACCTGTCCCAAGCTCTGCCACCACAGCAGGTCTTCCCTGTTCTCACCAACCAGCTCCAGGTGTACATGGCCGGCGACGCTCGCATGCGCAAGTCTGCACTCATGGCGTTCGGTGTGTCCGTCGAGGGCTGCAGCGAGTTCATTAGGCCTCACGTTGACCAGCTCTGGACCATCATCGAGGGTGGTCTGCAGGACCAGGAGGTCATTGTGCGGAAGGCCGCTTGTATCGCCCTTGGCTGTCTTTGCGAGTGGTTGGCGGAGGAGTGTGCCACCAGACACGCCAGCATTGTACCTGTTGGTCACGTTCTCTTATCTCTTGGCATATCTGACATTCTAGATCCTTTTCAACCTCATTGTCGACCCATCCACACAGAAGAACGCTTGCACATGTCTCGACTCATACCTCGAGATCCTTGGCGACGACATTGTCAACTACCTCACCCTCCTCATGGAGCGCCTCCTTGTCCTCCTTGAGAATGGTACCATCCCCGTCAAAATCACCGTCACTGGCGCCATCGGGTCTGCCGCTCATGCCGCCAAGGGCAAGTTCACCCCATACTTCGAGCAGACCGTCAAGCGCCTCATTCCCCTTGTCCAATTGACCGACGCTGAGCAGAGCGATCTACGCGGTGTCGCTACCGACACACTCGGTACGATCGCTGATGCTGTTGGTTCCGAGATCTTCCGCCCCTACTTCCACGACATGATGAAGGCTTCTTTCGAGGCTTTGACCATGGAACAGCCTCGTCTACGCGAATCATCGTTCATCTTCTTCGGCGTCATGGCCGGCGTCTTCGAGAACGAGTTTGCCGTCTACCTCCCTCAATGTATCCCCGCCCTTATCGCCTCATGTCGACAGAACGAGACGTCAGACGAATTCATCGACGAGGCCGATGGAGAGTCTGACCCCGCCAAGCTCGCCGAGGCCTTCTCGATGGGCGGTCGCGCTTCTTCGTCCAAGACGAACGGGGATGAGGACCTCGACGATGACGACGAGCCTGATCTCGATGCTCTCGAGGCCATGTACAACCAGGTCAACTCCGCGGTGGCGATTGAGAAGGAGGTAGCGGCGGATGCGATCGGAGAGCTGTTCACCGCAACCAAGGCCGCATTCATGCCATATGTCGAGGAGTGCGTGACTGTGCTCTTCGAGCTGCTGGATCACTACTACGAGGGCATAAGAAAGAGTGTCATTGTTGCCCTATTCGCTTTCATCCGGACAACCTACGAGCTATCAGAGCCGCAGGAGTGGGCTCAGGGTGCCTCCGTCGTAAGTCCTTATCGATCACCCTCAGTCAGGGCTCAGCTGATCATCCAGCAAATCCCCTTCCACGCCGAGGTCAAGAAGCTCGTCGACCACATTCTCCCGGCCATTTTCGAATCATGGAAGACGGAAGATGACAAGTGGGTTTCTGTCTCTCTTACATCCTTCTCCAATCCCTCTCCAACCTCCTCTACATGATGACACACTTAACTCAGCTCACTCCGACGCTAAAAGCGACTGCGGAAGAAAGACAATTGTCTTTAACATCTGATTCTTCCCCTCTTCCCCTCTTGGTTGCTATCTTACCGGTCGAGGACCATGCTAATCAGACAGATCCGTGGTCATCCTGCTCTGCAGCGAGCTCGCTGAGACGATGAACAAGTGCGGCCCCGCACTGGTCGAGGGCCACCTTGACCAAGTTGCCACTTTCGCCATTGAGATTCTGGAGAAGAAGGCACTCTGTCAACTCGACCCCGATCAGGATGACGACAATGTCGATGAGGACTCGTCAGAGTACGAGGCCGCTCTCATTTCAAATGCTGCGGACGTCTTTGGCGCCATGGCCAATGTGCTCGGACCGGACTTCGCGCAAGCGTTCGGCTCAGTCCTTCCTCTTATCGGCCAGTACTCGGAGCCAAAACGGGCCAACTCGGAGAGGAGTATGGCTATCGGCAGTTTGGGAGAGATTATTGTTGGCCTACGGGGTGCTGTCACTCAGTTCACACCTGTAAGTTCTGCCTCACTGTTCGGTCCGATACTATCTCTGACATTGTAGCAATTGCTACAAATCATCTCTCGAAGTCTGACCGACGTTGAGGCGGAGGTCCGCTCCAACGCCGCCTTCGCCGCTGGTGTCCTCGTCGAGTGCACCGAAGCCGACCTATCGCAACACTACACCGCCCTCCTCACTGCCCTCCAACCCTTCTTCTCCGTTCCCGACCACTCCGCTCCCCCAGTCTACAACGCGCGTGATAACGCCGCCGGCGCCATCGGGCGAATGATCAGCAACAACCCCACCGCCATGCCCCTCGAACAGGTCATCCCTGTCATCATCTCCGTCCTTCCCCTTCGACACGATTACCTCGAGAATCGACCGGTGTACTCTGCAGTCTTCACCGTCTTCCGTGTCCGCCCAGAACTCCTTGCGCCACATCTCGACCACCTGCTTGCTGCGTTCGCGCATGTCTTGCTTGACCCCAACCACGAGGATGAGACGACAGATGAGACCAAGGCGGAGATGAAGGCATTGGTTGAGCACTTGAAGAGCCAGGTGCCCGACAAGGTGGCTGCGGCGGGTTTCCAATAATGTAAATAGGATGGGATGTGTGGAGGTTAGATCTTTTAATGTAGAATCTCTCGGCTAGATGATGGTGATACCTGCTTAATGCTTGACTACCGAATGTATATATCACGACTGACTCTGATGGGTCTGCAATTTCCGCAAGTACTCAAATGACACGATTCCGAAATGGCTGTGTGCTGGTCGGCCCGTGTTCAGTCATCAGTCGTACACAAGCAAAGCGCAAGGCAATGAGATCGAGACTACTCAGAAATACTGCTTGGCACATGCTATGCGTGTCATAAGACTCGCCTTCTTTCATACCAGATTCAAGTTTCCAGGATCCGCGGCGCGCTCAACGCCCCGTATACTCGCCACAGCGTCAGGTGCGAAACGCCCAGTATGTGATACATATCGGAAACGCCGGGATTAATAGCAGCTCGCGAACTTGCCGCCCAGAGCACCGCCGCCACACTCGACCCTAACTCCCTTTTGCATCCCACAGGGGTGCAAACCCACCCGATCAGCCCCTTCGGCCTGGAAGGAAAACCTTTGGCCTTCCATATGTGCCAGATTCGCACCAGGCTCAGCGTCCAAACGACACTGGAATGTTAGCCGATAGAAGGCATTTTCTCCGACATCTGCACGACCTACGTTGACGCTTTCGCCACTCGACCCGATCTTGACGGTGAAGTACCCATCGCCCAATGGACCATGTTCATCGATCCCGGCCCTGTACTGAATCCTTCCATCGGGCTGATATCTTGCGATGAAGGACAAGCTGTTTGTTGGCTCATGGCCTGCGGTGTAGAATACGGCCGCTTCGGGGACGATCCAGCTCCCAGCAGTCTCAAGGGTAACGAGCGCTCCGCTGTCTCGAGGCTGAACGACGGCTGCAGAGGCGGTCAACATCTGGGCGAGGAGAACCAAGACGGGAAAGAATGTGGACAGGCCGGGCAGCATATTAATTGCAGGGGTGTGTCTATCGTCATTAGCGAAGACTCGTGGGGGCTGATAGGAACAACGAACTGAAGTGAGCTAGGTGGGCTTAGAGTTGACTCTCGAAGGTGGATCCACGTGCAGAGACTGGCTTCTTGGGGTATTCATTATCACTTTCTTTTATAGGCAACATGGACCCATGTACAGGCTGCGATTCCATTGTACTCATTTTCGGTCGCGTTCTCAGGGACCGGGGGAGATCGGTAAGGGATTCAATCGTTCAAAGGTCAGTCACTAATCCCATTCATCCCCTCACATAGCGGGGTCAAAGGCAGTCGATCTTCAGTGCTTAATTTCAGTTAGGGATATTCAGTAGACAGAAACACTTGCTTTGTCATCAGAGCACCAGATGTCAGCGCTCAGTAGGATGCCCCTGGCCCTGGAATCTAATGGTGATATGGGGTCGACTATACTGCGAACAACGATCGGAGGAGTTGCGTGTGATGGTGGCCGGAAAGATGGGGGCTCGATTGTTCCTATCTCTGAAATTTTGATTATTCGATGAGCTGGCCAGATATTAATGAAGTAGAGGCCCATTGGGGAGGTGAAACCATGTGAGGGGGCTCATCGGTCCAAGGACGACACGATACCTTTCAGGGCAGGGTCAATAGTGGAGTCAAAGGCAGTACTTCTTCAGTTGACAAGAACCACTTACGTTGTCCAAACGGATGACAGAGAATCGATCTCAATGGAGCGGTCGAGCAATAGTCCAAAACTTCCGACTGATCATTCGGTGAGTCAATCTACTGTCTGCGCAGCTGTCCACCTTTGAATCTTGCCACAAGTTCAGTCGCACTGCACTTGCGAGCGCCACTCACATCGCATGTCTGAAACAAACGGTTTCGCCGAAAGCGGCAACATCAGGTCAAATTCCAGGGGTTGCAACACTTGAGATATGATGGCAGTAGTATCTGATTAGATACAGTAGTATCCGGTTGCACCGCTATTATACCGGTCAGTGGGAGGCGGTTATTGGGTCGGATGTCGTATGTCACGAGATGAGACGATGGTGATGCTTTCGCAAAAGCGAACGGATGGGAGCGAGTCGGAGCGCCGTTGCCGTCCGTGTTCACCGGCTGCTTCGTTACCCGGAGCTGTCTCCGGCGCGGCAGGAAGATATCCCTTGAGCGTTTGAGCTTCCTCCTGACGGCTTTGATCGGTTTTATTACAAAGATTCGAGTAATCGAATCCTGCAAGTGCTACAGATGCCATGCTGAGTGAGAGTAGAGAGTATGGTAAGGCATGCAACCCCATACCACCTTCGCTGCTCTGCGATTGGTCGTATCTGCTCTCGGCATCCCGCATTCCGCAAGTTAATCAGCTTCCGTCCGGTCAACGGCCCGGCATTCCTCCGCCCAGCCAACTTATTACTTGAACTTGACTCACTCTTGCATTCAGCCTAGCCTGCACACATATCTCTTGCATCACACAGGCTAAGCGCAGGCAGTCCCATCCATTCAGAGCATCAACAACCCCCAACTTCGATCACTGGGCTAAATACCGCCCCATCACTCGTGACGTGGCCAATCCCCACACCAAGCTGTTCTCAGGCGTAGCCTTATCTCCCCAAGTTCCTGTTACATCTCGTCTCTCGAGAAAGCAGACAACATGCAAGAAGCACAAGTACCCGTGAGTGATTTCCAGCTACCGCCACACACGTTCGTCCGCACCCAGAGCGGGGTCGTCCTTTGGTCCAGCATGAGGTTGTTCATTAGCTGCCCCTCGCTTTCCAATATTGCTAGTTGTTTCTTCCTTTATGTGCTCTCGCTGATCAGACTTCTTCCTCCGCTCTTCCTCACACCACCATTATGACCGCCTCAACCTCCGCCCCTATCGGCACTCATAATCAGATCGAGGCATGGGCAGCGCACCTCGGCGCGGACCAGTCGGTCCCAGGGACCCCAGGCCCCGGCGCGTTACCGCATTCGTGAGTACCTTCGAGTTCTGGAATGCCTATCATCTGCTAAGCCATCTCAGCATCTCCTCAATGAGGAAGAAGCAAGCCGGTCACTCCGGACCACTCAAGAAGGTTCTCGTCGCCAATCGCGGTGAGATTGCTATCCGAGTTTTCCGTACTGCCCACGAGCTGGCTATGTCTACCGTCGCCATCTACTCGCACGAGGACCGACTTGGCGCCCACAGATACAAGTCCGACGAGAGTTACATGGTCGGCAAGGGCATGGCACCCGTCGCTGCGTACTTGGCCCAGGATGACATCATCCGTGTCGCCCTCGAGCATGGCGTGGACATGATCCACCCAGGGTATGTTGACTGCCCAGAGACTGAGACGATGATGCTGACGGCCAGTTACGGTTTCCTCTCAGAGAATGCAGTTTTCGCCAAGAAGGTTGAAGACGCAGGAATCGCCTTCATCGGACCCCGGCCCGAGACTATCGACGCCCTCGGTGATAAGACCAAGGCCCGAACTTTGGCTATGAAATCCCAGGTCCCCGTCGTGCCCGGTACCCCCGGACCAGTCGACACCTACCAGGACGGTGCTGCTTTCATCAAGGAGTACGGCTTCCCAGTCATCATCAAGGCGGCTATGGGTGGAGGAGGAAGAGGTATGCGAGTTGTCCGAGACGAGGAGAGCTTCAAGGAGAACTTCGAGCGAGCCGTCAGTGAGGCCAAGAGTGCCTTCGGTGATGGAACCGTTTTCATCGAGCGTGAGTCTAGTCGGCTACGCGTAGGTTTGTAAAAGCTGATATCTAGGATTTCTCGATCACCCCAGGCACATCGAGGTCCAGCTTCTCGCTGATGGCGAGGGAAACTGCGTCCACTTGTTCGAGCGAGACTGCTCCGTCCAGAGGCGACACCAGAAGGTGAGCCGGTCTTACCAGCGGAGCACAGAGCTGATGATCAGGTCGTCGAAGTTGCGCCCGCACCCCACCTCGACGAGCCCGTCCGCCAAGCTATCCTTGCCGATGCTCTCAAGCTCGCGCGAGCTGTCGGGTACAGGAACGCCGGTACCGCCGAGTTCCTGGTTGACCAGCAAAACAGGCACTACTTCATCGAGATCAACCCCCGTATCCAGGTTGAGCACACCATTACTGGTGAGTCAGCTTGCGGCGATCTGCCAATCCAAGCTGACACAGCCAGAGGAGATCACCGGTATCGACATTGTCGCTGCCCAGATCCAGATTGCTGCTGGCGTAACCCTCGAGCAGCTCGGTCTGACTCAGGACAACATCCACCGCAGGGGCTTCGCCATCCAGTGCCGAATCACCACCGAAGATGCTGCAGCTGGATTCCAGCCTGACACGGGTAAGATTGAGGTGTATCGATCTGCCGGTGGTAACGGTGTCCGACTCGACGCTAGCTCCGGTTACGCCGGTGCGCAGATCACTCCCCACTACGACTCCCTCCTCGTCAAGTGCTCCGTCAGCGGAGCCTCGTACGAAGTTGCCAGGCGGAAGATGTTGCGAGCTCTGGTTGAGTTCCGTATTCGTGGTGTCAAGGTGGGTTATTCCGTGGATCGTGGCTGATGTCAGACCAACATCCCTTTCTTGATTCGACTTCTTACTCACCCCGTTTTCGAGTCGGGCAAGACCTGGACGACATTCATCGACGACACACCCGAGCTCTTCAAGCTTGTTCAGTCCCAGAACCGAGCGCAGAAGCTTCTCGCTTACCTTGGTGATGTCGCCGTCAACGGGTCTTCTATCATGGGCCAGGCTGGCGAACCGGGCCTCAAGACCGAGGCTATGATCCCCGTCATAACGGACAACAACGATTCAAGCAAGGTCATTGACACCAGCGTGCCATGCGAGAAGGGATGGAGGAACATTATCGTTAACGAGGGTCCTGAGGCATTCGCCAAGGCCATCAGGGGCTACAAGGGCTGTGTGAGTTGCTCACTTCCTGGTATAGCTGGCGTCCTCGGCTGACATCACAGCTTATCATGGACACCACTTGGCGAGACGCCCACCAGTCGCTCCTCGCTACCCGAATGCGTACGGTGGACATGGCCAACATTGCCAAGGAGACCTCGCACGCACTCCAGAACGCCTACTCGCTCGAATGCTGGGGTGGTGCCACTTTCGATGTCGCCATGCGATTCCTGTACGAAGACCCCTGGGACCGACTCCGGACACTCAGGAAGCTCGTCCCCAACATCCCTCTCCAGGCTCTGGTCCGAGGTGCCAACGCTGTTGGGTACACTTCTTACCCCGACAATGCCATTTACGAGTTCTCCAAGAAGGCTGTCGAGGCTGGTCTGGACATTTTCCGTGTCTTCGAGTCAGTGCAGTTTTATATATTGCAGCGGAAGGTGCTGATCAGCTAGCTCGCTCAACTACTTTGAGAACATGAAGCTCGGTATTGATGCCGCCAAGAAGGCAGGCGGTGTTGTCGAAGGCACCATCTGTTACTCTGGTGATGTCGCCAACCCCAAAAAGACAAAGTACACCTTGCAGTACTACCTCGACTTGACTGAGCAATTGGTCAACGAGGGTATCCACGTCCTTGGTATCAAGGACATGGCTGGTCTCCTGAAGCCCCAGGCTGCTACCATGTACGTTTGTTTCGGGACTGACAACCGACCACAGCTGACGGACGTAGGTTGATTGGCGCAATCAGGAAGCAGTACCCTGATCTCCCCATCCACGTCCACTCGCACGACACCGCCGGTATTGCCGCTGCCAGTATGATCGCTTGTGCCATTGCCGGCGCCGACGTTGTCGATGTCGCCATTGATGGTATGTCCAGAACGCATGTTTTACAGGATGTATGCTAATCTTCAGACCTCTCCGGTCTTACCTCCCAACCCGCCATGGGTGCCGTCTGCATCGCCCTCGAGCAATCCGGACTCGGCACGGGTATCTCACACGAGAACATCCAGGCACTCAACTCGTACTGGTCTCAAATCCGAGTGCTGTACAAGTGCTTCGAGGCCAACGTCCGCGCTTCCGACTCTGGTGTCTTCGACCACGAGATGCCCGGTGGACAGTACACCAACTTGCAATTCCAGGCCAGTCAATTGGGCTTGGGAACGCAATGGATCGAGATTAAGAAGAAGTACATCGAGGCCAACCAACTTGTAAGCCTGACCTAGCAAAATTCCTAGACTGGGCTAATGGCACAGTGTGGAGACATCATCAAGGTTACACCGTCATCGAAGACTGTCGGCGACTTTGCCCAATTCATGGTTTCCAACAACCTCTCCAAGCAGGATGTCATTGACCGTGCTGCATCCCTCGACTTCCCTCAATCCGTTGTCGAATTCTTCCAGGGTTACTTGGGTCAGCCGTACGGTGGATTCCCCGAGCCTCTTCGCTCCAACATTATCCGCGACAAGGCCAGGATCGACAAGCGACCTGGACTCGACATGAAGCCCCTTGACTTCAAGAAGATCAAGGCTGAGCTCAGGGAGAAGTTCGGATCGCACATTAGCGACTACGATGTGTCGAGTTACTGCATGTACCCCAAGGTGTTTGAGGAGTACCAGGGCTTCGTTGAGAAGTTCGGTGATTTGAGGTAAGCTTTATGCGATCTCTCAAGAAGTGAATAATACGCTGATTCATGCCAGTGTTGTACCCACTCGATACTTCCTCGGAAAGCCTGAGATCGGAGAGGAATTGACCATCTCCATCGAGCAGGGTAAGACCTTGACCATCAAGCTCCTCGCCGTCGGTACACTCAACACCGACACCGGTACTAGGGAGGTCTTCTTCGAGCTCAACGGAGAGGTGAGTGCCTTCTCAGACTTGAAGGTAAGATATCTATGCTGATGATCAGACCCGAGCCGTTGTCATCCAGGACACCAACGCTGCTATTGAGCATGTCAGCAGGGAGAAGTCAAGCAGCGATCCCGGATCCGTTGGTTCGCCAATGGTAAGTGCTTTGCCCCATGTACAGACTAGGCAGAGGAAGCTGACAAATGCAGTCTGGTGTCGTCATCGATGTGCGAGTAAAGGAGGGCCAGGAAGTCAAGGCCGGCGACCCTCTTTGCGTCCTGTCCGCCATGAAGGTACGCTGAAGACGCCTCTGATCCCGCCGAGCATAGCTGATACGTCTAGATGGAATCAGTCGTTTCCTCCCCCGTATCCGGAAAGGTCAAGCGCGTTCTTGTCAAGGACAGCGACTCGATCGCACAGGGCGACCTGGTCGTGGAGATTACGCACTAGGGCATTGCACTCGAAGACTAGATGATGTGCTGGGCTTGAAACTAGAAGAAAATTGAGTGTGTTTATCGAACATAGGATATGCATTTAGAAGTTGTTATCACCTGGAGCTCGCTCGGACCTGCCTACCCACCTGCCTGGAGGACAGTAGCCGCCTGCTTTTACACAGAAGCATCATCATCACGCCTCGGGCCCAGGACAAGCGAATGACGTAATATCCCGACCAGCCATCTTCAGGCTACCGCTTCCGGCGGAAAGACTTGGCTGGGTGTGCCAAATTTTTCCTTCTTCTCCTTGTCTCCTCGAGTATTTGGACGGATGGGGTAGCTTTCTCGCGTACAGGGGCAGTAGAATGACCATGTATCGGTGAGCATACCGGCCAAGGAGGTGATTTTCAGGAATGTGGGACGCAAGGGAGATTTTTGGCTCGTGACGAGCGCGTGTGATTTTCAGGACAACGATACGCCGCTTCGCTTGGCTCAATGGGTGTGCGCTCAACGGGTCATCGATTTGTTGGAATAGAGTCCTTGTCTCTTCCTCATCTTCGTTTCCATATCTTTGTTCTCATCGAGGTTGACGAAAGTAGACTGCAGCGCAGCACTTCAACCGCCAATTTTTGGCATATACCCGCCAACTCCCACCGCCCTTCGGCACGCTGCAGGCCAGCACCTCCTCCAATCTCCGCTCGCCACTATGCGACTCTCCACCCTTCTGACCGTCCTGTTTTTGGCTGCTGGATCAGCTTTGGCGCATATGGAGATGATCGACCCCTTCCCCATACTCTCACCTGCCAACCCAGCGGTGCATTGGGAAGTGAAGAACTACGATATGATGGCGCCGCTTCTTTGGCCTGGAGATAATTTGCCCTATCCATGTAAAGGGTATCTGTACAGTACACCAGCGAGCGTAAGCCAGGTCGACCTTTCTTTTGTTCTGAGATGCTGATGAGGCAGGAACGTACAGTCCAGAAAACCTGGCCAGCGGGTTCATGGCAATCCGTCACTCTCGGTCCGAACGGTGCTCCACATCTCGGTGGATCATGCCAGATGTCTCTCTCGTATGACTACGGCAGGACATGGCAGGTTATCCTGTCCATCATGGGCGGCTGTCCAATCGACACGTACAAGATGGACTTCCAACTCCCACCGGAGGCACCGTCCGGGGAAGCTGTTTTCGCTTGGAGCTGGTTTAATCACCAAGGTAATCGGGAGATGTATCAGGTGAGCTTTGAGACCCTGCGAAGCGTAGAGAAAAGAGGAGGATCGCATGTGGAAATGACGGGCGGGCTGGATGGCGTCCAAGCGAGACTTGCAATTCTGGACTTGATCGCTTGCTGACGATATCAGAACTGCGCCATCATCAACGTCACAGGCGGTGGGACAGGCTTATCACCGAGCGACTTCCCCCCGCCCTTCGTCGCCAATGCGGGAGTGAATGGATGTTCAACCATCGAGGGGGTGGACCCGGTGTTTCCGAATCCGGGCAAGAATGTGCGGTTTGGGGGACCATACAAGGGTCAGGCCATCACAGGGCAGAGGGGCATCAGAGGGGACAATTGCGTGGATCAGTATGCGGGGGAGACGCCGGCGGGGTCGAGGGGCAGGAGTCTGGCGGAAACGACGATGGCGCCAGTATCATCGTCATCGTCCCCGCCTTCGATTGTGGCGTCATCCTCATCATCTCCGTCCGCATCTCCATCTCCATCTTCGACTTCCGCGCCAGTCATTACACCCTCTGCAGAATCACAAACCACTGCTCCCTCTTCTTCAGCCATCAGTCTGTCGAACAGTATCGCTGCGCCGACCTCCGAGGAGATCACTACGCCGACTACTTCGACCACCGTCATGTCAAGCACGACCTCATTGGCTGCCACGTCGAGCAACATCGCTGCACCAGACTCTTCGCATACTGTCTCCCTAGCACCATCTGCAGACCCCTCATCCAGCACTACAGCGGTAACGCAGTCTACTTCAGCGATTGGAAACCAGCATAATGCTGCTCCCTCACCAGAAGAAACTTCATCTGCCACGGCGACTTCATCTTCCTTTGCCTCTTCCTTTATCGCTTTCGTTCCCCCTACTACATCGACTGAATCTACGACATCCGCAGAGTCCACCACGTTGACAGCGTTCCCCACGCCATCGGAAGAAGCTACAACCTTCACGACAACTACTCTCTCCTCTACTTCATCCTCGTCCTCTTCCTCCAGTATAAGCACTCCCTCGAGCACATTGCCCGCCTCCACATCACCCACCGTGGCGGACCCTGCAACCCTCACCACCTCTTCCTCCTCCTCGACCGCTGCACTTGCTCCCACATCCAGTCCTGGTAATGCGACATGCTGGCGCGGGTCAAAGCGGTCACAAATCGACTTCAATCTTTCTCACTCGCGCAAACGGCTGGTCCGGCGTGCTGTCAAGGGCTAGACTGAGGAGGGAAGCAAGTGGGGCAGTCAGACGGACATTTTATTAGATGTTGCGGGACCCAGCTGTCCGACCGCGTCGCGATGAGTACTGGCCGGATTATAATGTGCGCCAGTCGTACCTGATGCTCAAGCGTCAGTTTGTAGCTATACAACATACATTGCTTACACTCCTCTTCTGCCGCCGAGGCCGAGAGCGCGATACACAATACAACTGCGTGTAGTAGTGTCCGTTTAGACCCCACGCTGCTATGATGATGTATCCTCTTGCTGCTGCTCCGCCTCTTGTGCTATCCGAAGATTCTCAGCGTTGAGCTCAACATCTAGTAATCGCGAAACCGCCATGAATCTGCACGCATATCAGCTGATTGACCATGTCGATGAACACCGTGCAGCTCACTGAGACCCGCAATTTATCCCAATCTTCTGCATAGCTCCCAGGCGATCAGACAGCTTGTCCATCTGTACTTCGGTGTCCTGCAGCGCTGCCGTGAGGTTCCGGAGTCGGGACGCGAGGTGGGCATAATGCCTGAGTTTTGGGTTGGATGAGGAGGACATGGAGGAGTCTGGCAGGCTGTGAAAGCGGCGTCCAGTGTCTTTCTCGCTGATGAGAGATATCCGGCAGGCTGAGTGTGCTCAACTCCTTGGTTATGTGCCCGAGCCTACTAGGGGTTGCTGATTACGCTGAGTATGCGCGAGTGATGGTGAAGCGCGATGGATGGAATTTGAGTTTGAGACGCGACTTGATTTTGCTCCTGGGGCCTTGCTGACGTAAGAAGGAGATGCCGGTTTGCCACCCGATGCCGAGAAGGGCAGCCGCTCAAGGTGCGATTGTATATTTTTCTCCTTCACTCAAACTATCCTATCAAGCATTCAACCTACCTCAACAACTGCTACCACGCTCACCTAGCAGACTTAGAATCGCCAGTATGAAGTGGAACATCGGCTCCACATCGTCTACCGCTCCCCCTTCCTCGATTCTTCCCTCCAACCATCCCGCGATCCCATCGTCCTCTGGCACTCCTCCCGCAGGATGCCCTATGCACAACTCCCCACCAACCATCACACCCACCAATTCCACCATCCCCAGATCGAAAGGTGCTGAGTGCCCAATACCGCACGATCAGCGAGCTCTCCACCCGCTCAATCGCATTCCTCTCGGGCTGTCATCGACAGAAAGGGCGCCGGGGCAGGTGTTGGATCTGCCTACCGAAAGAGAGGTGTCTTCCATCCCGCGGCCTCAGACGGCGCCTGTAGATGGCGAGGAGGTATTACCGGAAGATATGCATAATGGAAAATGGGAATACCCATCGCCACAGCAATTCTACAATGCATTGGTGCGAAAGGGATGGGAGACGCCAGAGGAGAGCATAGAGATGGTTGTTGCCATACACAATTTCTTGAATGAGAGAGCGTGGGAGGAGGTCATGGCCTGGGAGAGAAGATTACCTGGGTGAGCCTCTTCGATCCACAATGACGATATGACGATGCTGACAGCTCCAGCGGTGAACACGCCCAATTAGCACGTTTCGAGGGGAAGCCAGGGGATTTGTCGCCCAAAGCGCGTCTGCACCTCTGGGCCGGCAAGATCTTCCCTTCCCGATTTAACACCGAACCCCCGTTCGATCGACATGACTGGGTCGTCACTCGGCCCGATCCGAACGGCAAGATTGAAGGTGTGAATCCCACCGCTGCTGCAGCCTATGTAAACAGCATCACCCAAACCCAAGCATCCCCTCCCTCATCTTCCGGTTCCACCCCCTCCCCCGCTCCATCACCGTTCGCCGCCACCACACGCACGTCGACAACGCGGTACGTGATCGATTACTACGATGCGGGCTTGGACGATGATGGAAACCCTGTCTTTTCGCTTGACGTTCGGCCAGCGTTGGACAGCTTTACCAGCATCTCGGAGAGAATAAAAGTGGGACTTGAGGAGTATATGCGGGGATCAAGCGGAACGCAATGAGTCTGGGATACCATGCCAGGTTGTAGACGGATCCGATATGCACCATTCTGTTCTGTCGACACTGGCTTCGAACTCTATCAGTGCTAGATTTAGTAGACTGCGACACGGGGGGTTAAATTGACGGAGTGGTGGGGACTGGAATATGCGCATGACAGGTATGAGCTAAATCATCCTACTTCTTATCTTGTCCCAAACCGGCAGCACTAGTGAGATCAGCATCCGCAGCATTTGTCAACAACTCAAGGATATATTCTAGCGTGACTTACTGATTTGTGGCGACTTGTATAGCGCGGGCCATTGTAGACCTCACTCGGCCATCCTCCATGGTCAACAGACCAGCGATAGTGCATCCTCCAGGGGCTACGAGAATCAGCTATGATGCCATGATGGGGTACCGAATCCAGCTTACTTGTCACGCTATCCTTCAACTGTGCAGGATGTAGCCCAGCATAGAGCGCCATACGACCAGTTCCTTGTATCGCTACCGTCATTAGCTTGTGACCTGGCAGACCATGAAGACAACAGGCTCACTCTGAGCAGCCAGCTCCAGCGCCTCGGCTCTTGGCAATCCCATCATCACGCCCCCGTCTGCCATTGCTTCCAGAACAAGAGCGACGAATGCCGGACCGGAACCCGCCAGTGCGGTACATGCGTCGAAGTGCTTCTCGTCAAGGAAGCGGCAGCGGCCGCAGGAGGTAAAGATGGCTAGAAGCAGCGCGCGGGTGTGGGCGGAGTCGAGGGGAGTGACGACTGTCATACCCTCGCGAATCTGACAATGGGTCAGCTGTGCGCCGACTGGAGGTGACCAGACCACAGGATCCCGATCAAGGACATTTGATACTCACCTTACACGGGGTATTTGGCATAGCCCGGACAACTTCGGTTGATGCTGGAACCCACGAGCGAAGTTGGGCAAGGGTCACACCCGCGCAAATCGAAATCACTAGTTTCCCATCTATCGCCTCTGTCATGCCTTCTTCCTCTAGGATCTGACGGGCGATCTGGGGCTTCGAGCTGAGGTGTCAGTCTTGCCAATGACCCCTTAGACCTTGATAGCACACACCAAATCAGGATGACATCCGCCTCCTTGACTGCGCCAACATTCCCCTTCCCAGCCCTGACCTCCACAGTCTCCCCTCTGCCCCCCATCGCAGAAAAAACCTTGCGCAACTTCCTGCCTGTCTCTTCTCGGCCGACCGTGGCAATGAAGCGCGAGGGCAAAGTCTCATCAGGCGCATCGAGGAACATGGACGCTGTGGGTGTCGAAATGCCAGAAGCGGGCTCGTGTGCTGTTCCATTTGGGTTATGGGGAGAGGCAAGGCGGGACTCCAGTGATGATAGTACGCCAGATAGGATGGCTACACCCATGGTGCCACATCCTGCTTGGTCAGGGATGATATTCTCGAGGAATCTAGGCCGTTGTGAGGGGACCTGCCTAGAACTGCGAGTGTGTATCCCATGATGGTCCGACTTTGCTATTCGAAGTAGTGTGATTGATCCGCCTTTGGGTGATTGGAAAGATATAGCTTGGGGAGGGATGGTGTAAACTACTCCAGGTTCGAGTGTGGTCGAGTGGAAATCTCCTGGGCTTCGCTTAACTCGCCAAAAATCCATATCTCCATTGATCCACCTCCATACATCAACATACCAACCATCATGATCCACGCAGTACTGATATTCAACACAGCAGGTAGGTCAAAGTCTCTAGTGATAGCTTACAAAATCAGGCAAACCCCGCTTGTCGAAGTTCTACACACCCCTTCCTGCGCTGGTCCAACAATCCCTCATCTCCCAGATCTTCTCATTGATCTCTGACCGGCCATCGGGGGTATGCAACTTCCTCGACGCGCCTGATCTTGTATTCCCGACTCCTGGATCTTCGGAGAATGGTGTTAATGGGAAAGGGAAGGGAAAACAGGGCAATCTGGATCTAGGGAGACGAGAGGATGAGGCGAGGGTCATCTATCGGCATTATGCTACGCTGTACTTTGTGTAAGTCTTTTCTTTGCCTATAAAGGCGCCGACTTGTCCGTCCATATACCGATATGGGAGAACCATATCCTGAGAATCCAGCTGAGACCCACAGATTCGTCGTCGATGAAGCCGAGTCCGAGCTGGGTATTCTGGATCTGATACAGGTATGATCGACATCTTTGACAATTATCCCTCTCAATAACTCTCTCCCCAGGTCTTTGTCGAATCACTCGATCGCTCATTCGAGAATGTGTGTGAGCTGGATCTGATATTTCATTTCGACGAGGTGCGTCAGATTCCACTCTCTACTCTCGCTCAGGCGCAAACAGCTGATCACTGCAGGTGCATCACGTCTTATCCGAGATAATACAAGGCGGCCTGGTTCTAGAAACCAACATCAATGAAATAAGCACATGCAGTGAGTCTACCGTTTGTTGGCGTGGAGACATTCAATCCGTTGAACGATCTTACGACCCCGCACAGAGCGCACCTTTCCGACTTTGACGCTACGGCTGACTATTGCAGTGCAAGCCTCAAGTCGGAATCGCAAAGCGTCCGCGGCATCCGCCAGTCCGCTCATACCGTCTGCATTCGCAGGGCAGGGAGGGCGGGGTAGTAGGCAAACGGGTGCAGGCGGGCTATCAAGAGGAGGGAGTGCGGATGGTCCGCGGAAGTGGCTAGCTGCGATAGGGGTGTGAGAGGGCAAGATGATCCAACGGAGCTTTCTTATCTTTAGGTACACGTTGTACTCTCTGTAACCAGCGTTCGCGCAATCCTGCTGCTCGCCACCGCATTCACCCAGTTCCAGTCGAGCGGCTATGACGTAACATTCCTCCCTCGCGAGGCGCCAGTAACCCGGGTGCCTCACAAAGATAGCTCACCCTTGGTATTCGACTTTAAACACAACAATTTCGCTATGAAAGCACCCTCCGCCGATCAGACTTATACACTCTGCACTCTCACCAACCTGGATGATGGGCAGGTCCAATTTTCCCCATATGTATGGAAAACCATGATTGAGATGAGGTGAGCCCTGTCCTCCTCCGCCTTAGGTCTTGACAACGAAACGCACGACCAGGCAGCTGACCTGCGGTGCTAAGATATCTTAATGTCAAGTTCGATCCAAAGCATTATACGTTTGATGGAATCCGAACGAAACTTGCTAAGGAACTGGGAGACGAGAAGATCCTTGTTCCCGTGCTGAAGAACGAGGAAGGAGAGTGGATGAAGGACTCATTTGAGATTGCTCTATATGTGCGTATGGAATGGCCCTTATAGCTTCAGCTGGGACGTTGGGATGTGGCTCATGATGCGAACGATAGGCTAATCAATTGTAGCTAGACAGAGCGCACGCCTTACCCAAGGGCAAATCTCTGTTCTTGCATGGAGTTGGAGGGCGAGAGTTCTGTCGCTTCGTAAATTACTGGGCCGACACCGTACTCGCTCCCAATATGGGAGCCGTCGTCAGACCCAGAGTGCGTTGAGGTCCCCATTCTGTGCTCCTCTTGCTCATTTGCCCCAGACATGGTCCTCTCTTCCTTCTGGCTCAGCATCATCAAAATACTTCGCCGAGACCCGCTTCGGCTACATAGAAGGCGCCACTACCGCCCTCGCCACCTCCAAAGACCCCTCAGCCGCCGCTGTGCACTTTGCTGCCGCTCGCAAAGCGCTCAAACTTCTCAATACCATGCTTACGTTCCAGCAGGGCCAGGGTAAGAAATTCATCGGGGGTGATTTCAGCCATGCGGATGCGGCGGTGTTCGGGTGGTATGTCTGGAGCATCCAATTTGCGCCAGAGTTCAGGGAAGAGGTATGGGAGACTGAAGAGAATGCGGCGGTGAAGGCTTGGGTGGGTGAGATGAGGGGGTTGCCCGGTTGGTTAGAGGGCGAATTCGATCCGCTCGTTTGATGAGAAGCTCCTGTGAATCCTGTAGTCAGCCGCTTCAGCTGATAGTGGATGTATCATGCATTGTTGTTAATCAGACTGATGTAAGGGAGCCACTGCTCCGCTATTCCATCAATCTCGATCGCCGCGACCCCTTTACATTCGACGCTGCTTGGCCAAGTTGGACAGGTCCATAGGTGGGAACTCGGATCCCTCTGGTGGTTGGGCGGTCTTGCGGTTGGGGGGAGAGCCCATGTCGCTGGATGTGTCAGGTATAATCTGCGTGGTTCATCGTGGTAAGCACCTACCGTCTAAGCTCAACAAGAACAGTCTCGAGGGTGAATTCGCGTCTCCATACTGCCAAGGAGGGGATGCGGGAGAATTCGACCTGAGAAATCAGCTTATCGTGCTCAACATGGAGAAGGACGCCTTGGCGGAAGCTCACCAGGCCTTGTGGGCTAACGGAAGGGAGGTTGATCTTAGATTCGAACTTCACAAGGGGAGGCACATCTGCACAGTCAGCATGTCAGCAGAATGGCACAATCAAGCTCGCCTCAGAGTGCAGACGTAGGCTGAAGGCTAGAGGTGGCCGAGCAAGAGACCTACCGGGATAACGATCACCACAGTAGATCGACAGACTGAAAATGCGGTTCTCGTATGCTGAATGAGGCGGACCTAGAATCGTGCCGTTCCACTCGTACATTGCAATATCGTCTGTGTCCTAATCGTTCCATCAGCCGGACTCTTTGAGGTCAGATGAATCGGCTCACCCTTAAACCATAAGAGCACGAGCCATCTCCGATACCTTTCTCGCCGTGTTCGAGCTCAGATAAGAGCCGGAAACTTCTGGGCACTAGTATGTCAGTATCTTGTTACAGGGAGGGCAATATCCCCGAGGAGCGTCGGGCGTGCACGTTAATCAAATAGGGAAAGAAAGAGGTCGGACGACCGACCTCGAGCCTGGGCGGAATGTTTCCCTCTGCGGTAGGGTCAAGGAGAGACGTACCTTTAGCCATCTTTAGTAGATCGCGAACAGCTATAAGGAGCTCAAGGCTGTGCGCTATGCGCTACCAGGGATTGGGGTGCTGGATAGATATAGGACGATGTATGGATGAATAGAAGGTGGTGCTTGGTTGAGATCGCTTGAGCGATTTGCCCAAACGGGAAATTCCTGCATCTACCTCAACACAGTACTTGCCAATGCAAAGTCTATCAACCACTTCTCTTGTAATCATCCTCACATATTACCTTCCGAAGCAGGAAGTAGGAAGCAGACCCCAGCAAGATGAACGCCCTCCTCGCTGAAATTGAAGCCAAGAAGGCAGCCTTGACTACAGCCAACGCCGACGCTGGGCCGTCCTCCAGTACCGCCGGACCGAAGAAGTACATGCGCCGAGCAGAGGTCGAAGCTGCGCAAGAGGAAGCGGAGAGGCAGAAGCGGGAGGCAGCACGGGAGAAGTTGAGAGCAGAGAAGGAAGCGCGAGCGGCTAAAAAGATAGGCTCTGCAAAAGGCGTGAGTTGTTGGTCCTTGCGCTCATGTCGCAAGAGAGTGAAGCTTATACAGGCAGCCGAGTGCAGTGGAAACTTCGGTAGCCTCCGGAACAGCTGGCTCTCCTGCTCCTGCTACGGGCACACTCGACGCACCACAGAAAGACAAGGACAAGGAGAAAGAGAAGGATTACCAAATCTCAGCCGCCGAGACATCCCGCCGTTTACGTGCTAGAGGCCAACCCATCCGATTCTTTGGCGAAACGGATAGTGATCGAGGAGCGCGATTGCGGCAACTTGAGCTTGGGGCGGATGATAGAGGCGTAGGAGTCAAAGGAGACGAATTTTGGCGGACACTGAAGGGTGTTGAGGCGGGACAACTGGAGCGCGATGCTGAGCGGGCTGGGAAGAAGCGGAAAGCTGTTGAAGGGGATGAAGGTGGTGAGGGCGGAGTGAAGGCTAAAGAGAGCAAGAAGACTGGAGAGGGAATCATCGATATGGCTCTTGTCAAGGAGGATCTGAATAAGGCGTATCCGCTTGTATACTGGGCTTTCAAGGTGAGCACAGCTTGAGGTGCGCAGATGGGCGTTACTTACTGGCAGAACATCTATAAAGAATGGGAAGAGTGGATGGAAGCTCGTCCAGACGATGTGAAACGTACCACAGCTGGAAAATTGGCGCTTGCCACACATGTCCAATCAGGGGTGAACATGAAGCCGCTGTTCAAACAGCTGCGATCGAGAGTGAGTGCAGAGTCGTCTCCCGCGGACTCATTGCCTATCAGTTTCGCTGACTTTATAGGATATGCCACCCGACCTGATCTACAAGTTGGCCGAATTAGCTCACCATGTCCAATATCGCCAATATCAACGAGCAAATGACGCCTATCTCCGCCTCTCGATAGGAAACGCCGCTTGGCCTATTGGTGTCACCTCGGTCGGTCTCCACGAGCGCGGTGCGCGAGAGAAGATCACAGAAGACGTCGTGGCGCATGTCTTGAATGATGAAGTCAGTCGGAAATGGATTCAGGCTGTTAAACGGTGAGTCGAAATTTCCAGGCATTGCGGACGTTCGTCAGTGACTAACGGAGATAGTCTGGTCACTTTTAGTCAAATGGTTCGGCCGCCAAAAGACGCGTCACAGGCAATGGGATAAAGGTTTCTGTAAGGCTCGTCCTCCGAGGAGGCAATAGCGACCAGATCTGGATTCTTAGCAATATCGTTTCTAGCATGTTGTCACCCAAATGATGCTGAATATGGCGCATCTCAGCGGAGAGACGCAAGTCGCGAGAGGAGACAATAACTTCCGTCAAGTAGGACCCTGTTAATGATTAGCTTTAGCTGATGGTGACTGAACCGCTCTTGTTCGATGTATGACCACGGCATGCAATCTTCGGCCCACTCCGCTTCGAGCTTGATCTATTCTACGTCCTGCACACCACTGTACGATTCCAGCTTGCCACTCGCGCCCTGCCAATCTAGTGAGCCATTCACCATGGCGTGAACGACCTCGATGACGGTGTCGACGGGACCAATGAGCTGTGATGTGGAGTCGCGTTCTCTGCTTTTGTCAGAACAATACGTCGAAGTCTGGACAGTGCGTCAGGTAGACTTACCGCAGAGTCATAGTCCCCTTAGTCAAAGAGGCAAAGTCGACAGTGCAGCCGAATGGTGTACCCAACTCGTCGTTCCTGGCGTACTTCTTACCAATCGAAGCGGATGAGTCGTCAACGCGTGACGCAATGCCGATCTTGCGCATTTTTCGAGCTGTTAAATCAGTCATGGCTCCACCTTCCTCATGTTGGCTTGATGCTTACATATGTCGTGGATCAGAACCCGAAGCTGAGGATCTTGAGAAATGGTCACAATGAGCACCTTGATGGGTGCTACAAGAGCAGGGAGGGAGAGCACCTGTCACATCAGTGTTGACTCCAGCGACCGATAACGAGAGACCTACACCACGAGCCTTGTCTTGCTCTCGAGCCCAATAAGAGTGCTCAAGGAGAGAGTAGAGGATACGACCGATACCGAAGGAAGGCTCAATGACGTTGGGAATGAATTCGCGCACTAATCCGATTAGCCGTGGTCTGTAACCAAAAGCGACTCGGTGCTCACTATGCTCAGTACGGGTGACAGCCTCAACCTTGACTAGGTCGGCGGTGATGTCGTATGCTTTGCCATCCGGACATTGCACTGATGAAGTTCTGCATGTCAGTCGTGCTTCTCCGGGCATGCAGAGACAGTGAGGCAACCCACCCCTTTTCCTCCAAGTCCTTCTTGATACACTCAAGCTTCTCCTTCTCCAGCCCGCCCACAAAGTCCTTGATCATTGGCGCATCCTTCTTGAATCGCATGCCCACATCCTTTGCATTCCAATTGCACTCAAAGGTGTCGACTATCTTGGGCTCGTCGAGTTTCTGCTGTACCCGGAGGTTTGCTTTTGTGCGGGCGGCATGAACGGAAAGATCATATGCCGATCGATCGGCACAACCGACACATTCTATCCAGCCATAGGATGATTGGATCTCAAAGTCCCAGCAATCCTAAGACATCAGCACGGATCACGACATTGGCCATGACGGAGCTTACCGCAGCGTAATGAGCCATCTCATTTGCCATGTGCTGTCTGCACCTCATCCGCTTGGGGTCGATACCGATCTTCTCCAGGAAGAGCTGTGTGCGGGCGAGGAAGTAGCCTAGTGTCTCGTTATCGACGACTTTCTGTGGAGTGTCAGAGTCAAGCCATGTCTCAAAAGTGGTGTAACGCACCTTTTCGACAGCTTCACCAACAGTCATCTGTGTCAATTCTGTGCGGCCCTCCTGCTGCACCTCCTTCGGTAGAAGTGTGAGGACAACATCCTTTGCCTCGTTGAATCGGGCGTGACGCTTGTCAAGAGGGTCGACAAAGTGCTCAATCTCAGCCATGGTGAATTCTCTGCCACCATCAGCTGTGCGCCTTTCACCTCTGAAATAGCATCTCACCTGACACGCAGCAGACCCTGTTTTGGCGCGATTTCGTTTCTGAAACTCTTGCCGATTTGAGCAGACGCGAATGGCACACGACCGTTGTTGAACTCGAGGAGACGGCCGAAGTTGACAAAGTGGCCCTGAGCGGTCTCTGGGCGGAGGTAGCTGAGGAATGAGCTGGAGTCCAGTCTTGCGAGACGTGAAAGCGGCGCCCAGCTTACCCCTTGATCTGACCAGTTGGACCAATGTTACTCTCAAACATCAAGTTGAATTCAACAGGCTCAGTAAGCTCATTGCCGGTTGTAGGATTCCGAATGTTGTATTTGCGAATGAGCTCGCCAAGCTGAGGACCGTTGTAATCGTCAATCTAGGTCATCAGCCCCAACCTCCTTTGTGCGTTCTCTGACTGGAGAGCCCACCTTGGCCAAAATGAAATCCAGCTCCTTGACAACCTCATCATCCAGCTTGATCGCCTCCGACTTCACGTTCTTCTTCTTCTTTGCCTTCTTGGGGTCCTCATCCTTGACCTCCTTCGCCTTTTGCCCTCGAGCCTCCTGGTCGCCCTTCAACCGGCCTTCCAGCACGGCCTCGACAAGGTGGTCCGCTCGATAGATCTCCCCAGTCTGCACATCCTTCACCATCCAATCGGTAAATCTAGCCATTCAGCAACGTCCACCCGGACTCGTGTCAGAGCTCACTTGTCGACGTGACCCGAAGTCTTCAGCACCTCACCGAGCGTCATAATGGTAGTATCGAGCTCAAGCATGTCCTCCTCGATGATGTAGTGCTTGCGCCATAGATCAATGACATTGGCCTGCAAGCCCGAACCGGTCGGTCCGTAGTCGTACAACCCAGCGACACCTGCGTTTTCAGCTCCAGCCCCACGTTCGACTGGTCATGGCAGCAGACGTACCGCCGTAGATCTCAAAAGCGGGGGCGAAGAAGAAGCGTCTGAGAAGCAGAGCATCTATAGCGGCCTTGTCGAAAGCATGGGCGGTCTTGTTGACGGGCACAGCCAGCTCCGAAGGGGAGCTAACCGATGCGGCTGAGGCGGAGACCATTCTGTTGGTGTCTAAGTGTCTGGAAGCGAGGAGCGATTTCGGGATATATCTAATGCGTGGAGTGATTCGAGCTGTTGTAGTTCTGAGTGCTGTGATGAGCATGCACCTGCGTAGAGATTGCTTTGTTGACTGTGCAATCAATGGACAAAGGGGAGTAGCAAGTGCCAACATTTTGGCTGAGTCGGTCTTCACGTGATTGCTTACAGTAACAATAATGACGTGGCAACCTGATGGCGACGAGAGACTTTTGGGTAGCGTCGAGCAGTCTTTCGGTGACATCTTCAGCTTGCTTAAGTGACCCTCACAGATGCAAAGATAGCACAACAGTCATCCAGCCATGCGTCCTCTGAGGCAAAGCGAGGAGCAATGGCTATTCCCAATCTCAACGCTCCATCAGACCCCTTCTCAGGATGCTGGCATGAGCTATGTCGACGAGATGGACAATCGGGCTACAGCAATTCGTTACCTAAGAAGCTTAGCGTGGCGTACTCAGCTGTCAGTCCGGCCACTTGCTCTCGCGATGAGATACTTGGGGTCAATCGCTAACCGTATTGTAGGAGCAGGGGCAGAGATGATGTGCCGGACTATGGTGGTCGTGCTAAGGGCGTTCTGACTGTTGCTGCGACGCTGGTCCATCGGTTCTACATGAGACGCTCGATACAGGACTTTCCTCCGAAGGTAAGACACAGTCATCACGATTCTTACCGATCACGAACCTGATCAATAGATAATGGCACCGACTATCCTCTTCATCGCTTCGAAGATTGAAGAAGAACCGGTCAAACTTCGCATGATTGTCAACTGTTGCCTCACGAAGTTCGACGGCCTGCCGGACGAGAAGACCTGGAACCCGACAGGAGACCATTCGGTACGCCTTTCTTGCCTAATCGGACTGTGTAGCACATCTGACTGCAACAGTATCCTTCTCCCGAGTATAGTAAATGGGAGAACGAAGTCCTCGCCTGCGAGGAAATCACCCACGAGGCGCTCTGCTTCGACATGACTGTAGCTCAACCATGGCCGATCTTCCAGGATGGAGTGAAGGGATTGGACGTACTGTGGGCAGACGGAGTCGGGCCCATAGAGTACGGCGAGGAGATGCCGATGGAAGCTGTCGTAGCGGACGAGCCGATACAAGAGGCGGAGGATGGGGAAGTGGACGAGTCACATCAGGGGAGTCAGGGACGCAATGAAAGGCGGGCGAACCGCAAAGCGAAGCTGAATGAGATGGTGATCAATAATCTGGGCTGGCCTCTACTGAGTGAACTGTAAGTGGCCATGTCCATCATTCACAATCAGCCGCTGACATCTACAGCTATATGTACCCTTTACCCGTGCTTTATCACCCGAATATCATCGCCTTTGCATGCTTCCGGCTGTGCATGCAGGCTCTCATACCAAATGAGCCATTCGCCGATGGCTTGGTAGATCACGCATCGCGCTTTGGGCTGGACGCAGAGACTCACGACTTGGAGATGATAGAAAGTGCGTAGCTGGCTAATCCCGTCATGACTCAATGCTGATCTTTCAGACTGCCTCCGCGATATCAGAAGCTTTGTCCGGCCAGACGGCTTGATCCGTGAGGGACCGATTTTGGAGAGGCTGTGGTATATATGGGAGGTGAATATTGAATCTGCGATGCGTCCGAGTGGGCTGCGGCGAGATCATGTGGCTCATATAATACAGAATATACCGCCTCAGGATTCCCAGACTGTTCCGACCCCCCCTCTTCCGAGATCAATCTCACGGGCGACATCTGCTTCACCTCTCGCTGAGGCAGAACAAGTAGATGAAGACACGCCTATGTAGTGTATCATACAGACCTGCTCATGTACTACTGCAGCATGTTCACCACGCTCTCGTTGTTGGGGAAGGTTCCGCATTGCATGGTCACCCAATGATACTACATCTACGCGTTGGAAAAAGAATCTGTTCAGAACCCGAGTCAAAACAATCCCATCAGCCCTCTACCTCAAGGAGGAAAAAGAGGGCATAGGAAAGTCTCCGGCTTATATCAAGGTCTTGCACCCGACCTTTGAACCGCGAGACGGATCTCAAACGGAACAAATGACGGGAGTGGGTTTGATCTGTCCTGCTTGCGGGGTACCGCCGCACCATGGGAGAGTGCGGCAGGGCCCGACCATGTAGGGTCGGGTCGCGAGAGGAGGAAGAGAGGAATGAGGTGAGAAGGATGAGATGTAGTGAGGATCCTCTGGGCGTGAGCAGGATGGAATGCGTGCGGTTGAGTGTGATCAATAAAGAGGGTATGGGCGTGTCAAGGTCTGCGTGTCAGTGTTCCTCGCGTAGTAAGCTATGCATCCCCATGCCTGGACAGCGTCGACCTGCGCCTTTGGTGTACGCTTTCGCCAATACAGTAAGTGTATGAGGGGTCGAAGACGATGGATGGATATGGATGCCAGGAAGCAAGCGAAATTTCGAATTTGGCGGGAGAGCCAGGGCTGCGCCTAACACCTGTTTTGAAGTTCAAGTTAGGCTCGTCAAAGAACAATAGGCTTTCTGAAACGGGATAACGTAAACCCGTCAAACTCTAATTACAGCTGGCTTGAAGCTCAGTCATATCTATCTACCTGCTTCAATCACTGCAGGCAGCATTGACAGCGTCTTGTCTATACAGAGTCCTGCTACAGCGCTCGAGACCTCACTCCCACCCTGTGTATAATCCGGATCGTACAAGGCTCGCAGCGCTGGTAGCATCGCCTTCACCTTTCGAATCCGCGAGTCTCGCGCCGACATGCTGGCTTCACGCCCGCACAAGGTGTCCATGGCGGAGCTCAAGCTCAGACGCCTGACGGAGCACAATTATCGTCTGAAGGAAGAGCTTCAGAGGCCTCGAATGAAGGTCAGCGACGCTAGCAAATCGTACGTTTCTTCATTTCGCTCTTTTTTCAACAGTGATATCCTCACAGCTGGATATGTCCGCTAGGCTCTCGGCTGACCTGTACAGGCTCATCGACTATACTTCAGCGACTAAGGATCCATTGGTGAGTATCATTTCTGCCATAGCCGTCAATGGGGAGCAATCTGAAGCAGGATGATCAATTTCAACCGGTGCTGCTTGTGACCCCCCCTGTCGCCTAAATGCTGATCGACCCAGATAACGAGTCTGTGGGGCTTACCAGAGAGAGGGAAGGATCCATACGCTCCCGCTCAACAAGAGGGTGGCTGCTGCTCCCGTGAGCTCTCCGCGCGGATTGACGGGACCGATCAGCTAATGAGGCAGTTATGTAAACGCCATCAACAACAGCATCTCATTCGCAACATGCGTAAAATCTCGCTCTCGCCCCTCCTTCCATCTCCGCCTCGTGCACCTACATCTTACCAATCTCCGCCAAGCATACAATTGCTTAGATCTCTCAGCCACTAGCACCTGACTGAAGTCTTTCGGGACCATGATCGCCGATATCAATTCCGGGCTCCTGCTACATCATATTGTATCTCCATGACAACCACAATCTGTACTGTATCCATTACATTCCAGCAGCATTGAAGGAGCAAAAGCAAGTGAGACGATCTCGTGGAATGCACTTGGGTCCAAATTGTCCGGCTTCAGGTCAGGTCTGGTCAAGTGCCCCCGGCACAGGCACGGCCGGAAAGAAATCGTCCCGGCCGATCAATGGACGACGATGGTCCTTGCTTTTTCACGATGACTAGCCCTTCATCACCTGCAAGACCCATAAGCTCAGTAGACCCCACCGCAATGGTCCCGCGATCTGCAGCTGCCGACCCCTCACAAGGGGTATCGGATATCTGAAACACCAAGGAAGAAGACCATTACGTACAGGCACGCGGTGGAAATGACGCAGCAGAGGAAGGATGATCGTCCGATCTTTTCTGTCCCTCGTAGAATAGACGATCACTCATGGATAGTTAGACCCTACACACAACTTTGACCTTCTCCACCGAAATCCCGCTAGCAAAAATGGATATCGAATATCTTCGCTCGAGCATAGGCACCCAGCCTACCCGGCCTATCATCCATCACCTGAACGCCGATACATCCTGGCTCCTCCAGCTACCCATCCCATCTTCATCCTCGTCGTCCAGCTCTCGGCGGTATTTCAACATCATCCTAGATCCATGGCTATCCGGCACTCAATCAGACGTAGCCTCGTGGTTCTCCCAACAATCACACGCGACACCCTCAGCTTACGCGTCCATCGCCGATGTTCAAGACCTCTGCGCGACTGTTGAGGCGATCGCCACTTCCCCAACTTCGGGGAAGACGTCAAGCAAGGGAGATAATTACCTAGATGCAGTGGCGATCTCGCACGAGTTCACGGACCACTGTCATAGAGAGACGTTAGAAACGATAGATCGATCGGTGCCGATTTTCGCGTGGGCCAAGGCGGCCAAGATTATCCGGGGTTGGAAGTGGTTTGAGAATGTGGTGGAGATTCCTCAGTTCGAGAAGGATTGGAGAGATACTAGTATCAGTGAGTTGAGTATTTAGTACGGCCTGGTACTATCACTGACTCTCGAAGATCCCCTGCCAGACTGGCTCGGTATCGGTCGGCTATTCAACGAGTCCGATGGGCTGTATTATCACGCCGCTCTAACCATCACATTCGCCCCGACTCCCTCATCCCCCGCTGAGATCGTGATATACACGCCACATGGTCTGCACGCACCCACGCTTTCCCCCGTTCCCCTCTCTTCACCGCCCGTCACTCCCCTTTGCCTCTTACATGGTCTACACGATATCCGCCTCGATTGGCGACAGCAACTGAACCTTGGTGCACATCACGCATTGACTGCGCAGAGGATGCTCGGGGCGAAGTACTGGATGGGTACGCATGATGAGGAGAAGACAGGGACGGGGATCGTCAGCTGGTTCTTGAGGCGGAAGAAGTACTCGGTGCAAGAGGCCGTGGAGCTCGAGATGAAGAAGGCGGAGGAAGAGGCAGAGAAGGCGGGCGCTGTAGACGAGGGAGAGTGGAATGAGAAGATTAAGAAGTGGAGGGGGACGGGATGGAGGGATGTGGGTAATGGTACAGCGGTACTGTTGAGGGAGGACGGACAGTAGTATATAATCAGTCAGAACATTCAGTCATCATCTTGTAGCTTATTCAACGCATTCACTCAGTGTGCACACCCGATGTATTCAACATTATCTTCATGAGCAAACACATCGTTATGACACGGACAAGGATGAGGATATTGCATTACCCTAGTCAGAATCATCGACCACCTCCTCGTCGCTGCTATCATCCTCCTCCCTCTCTCTCTCTCCCCAACGCGAGCCGTCCTTCTTCTCAGCAAACAAAGCCCCTCCAGCCTGTCTAATCATCTCCCACGCTGCTCCCCCACCTTGTTGTATCCTCAGCACCTCCTTCCTGGGATACGACGTGACGATCACAAAGTCTGTCGGGGGAGTATATCCCGTTGGCGGGGTATCAGGATCGGTATCAGGGGTATCGGATGCGGGAATGAGAAGAGTCTCGGCGTACACGAAGAGTGATTCCGTCGATGGGCCCGGTGTGAATTGCCTGACGTTTCGATTGGCATCTAGAGGTGTTCGAAGGGCGACTCGTAGTGGACCGGTGGCAGGACCTAAAAGGTGTTTCCGAGCGTATCGTCTCCACAGGGCCCGATTCGACTTTTCCCTCGCCACGTCCCTCTCAGCATTTTCCTTCTCTGCCAATTCCCGCGCAAGCTGTGCATCCTGCTCCTCTTGTGCCCTTCGAGCCGCCGCTTCCTTCTCCCGCTGAGCAATGATCTTCTCCCTATCCCGATGTTCGGCCGCGGCGAACGCCCGATCCTGCTCTTCGCGCAGATGTCGGGCTTCCTCCAAAGTCGATCGCTCTCGCTTCATTCGCGCCAAAAAGGCAGACGTGCGGGGGAGGATAGTGGTGGTTAGGGTCTGGATGATTGAGGCTGCTGAAGTCGCTGTGGTCGGTGATCCAGAAAGATTGGAGATGATGGATAATTTCGGGGCGGAGCCAGCATGGCCTGGAAGAAGGGAGATGAAGTATATCGAGGGGTAGGTCGTAGCTAGTAGAGTTCCAGCGACTGCACGAGATTAGCATCATTCTCAGAGAATCAATCAATGAATGCTTACCTTGAAATCCTTCTCTACTGCGCACGTCGCCCGCCCAAACTGAGATGTCCTTCTCCCTCAAGAAACGCACCAACTCGCCGTCAGCCAATGCCTCCCTCTTAAAGGCCACATCGTCCTCGTGCTCTCCACAAGTAACCAATACCATTCCGACTTTCCCCTCTTTGCGCAGGCTATTGAGATAGTCTCTGTATGGGCCAATGAAAATCTCAGGTAGCGTTAAGGAGGCGATCGTACAGCCCGTCAGGCGCTCCAGATCCCGGATATACGACAGTGAGGTGGATGTGGGGTCTTGTAGCTGGCGTGTGGAGGATGAGCGACTATTAGGCGTGGACGGTGGACGAAGGAAGGGGGGTAGATACCGAAGGATTGAGATGGGCATTGCGTTGCGAACTGGGTAGTCAGCTCGGTTATGTTCAGGAATGGAAATCTTGTCCGGCGCAAAGTCTCTCACAAGGTGTCAGACTCACCGATGAAGTACCACAAGCCACTGACAACGCCCAATGCAAGCCTGAATGGGCTCAACACCAGATCCAGCACGCTTATACCCCCGCCACCCGCATTCGGCCCATGACCAGGCAGCGAAGCACGCCGTGGCCTCGTAGCTGACGCTGACGGTCTGCGCAGCCCGGTGGTCCCGCGGTCATCGTCTTCGTTTCGCCGTCCGCCGGTCGTAGGGGATGTCCGAGTTGACGATGAGGCTGCTGCAGTATCTGTGTTTTGTGTGGAATCTGATGCGCCCAACGAGAAGATCTGCTCGATCGTCACCTGCACGGATGATCAGTCCCAGGTCTGCCAGACTGATAAATGTGTGCGAGAAACATGGTCAGGGGGACAAAAGGGGAAAGGTGGAGTTTAGACGTACCTGAACATCCCAGCCATTCTCCCTCAGCAAACGCTCGTCCCTATCTCGGGCAGCGGGATTGGCAGATGCTGTTATGGCACTAAGCTGCTCCAGAGCTGAACGCTGACTCGGCGTTAGGGACATGCTATTTGAGGTTGTACTGAGTGCTATGTCCAAGTGGGCAAGTGATGCTCGTCGGTCGCGGTCATCGGGGACGTGTCACGATTTCAGCTGCTCCGGTCATCTCCGACGACCATAGTCTATTCAGCCAGCTCTGGTGTCGACGCTTGTGGTAGAGACATAGACATAGGAGGCCATCTGCATCGCCAGGATCCAGTCCCGTAAGTCATACTGTGATCGAGAAATCTACGCTCTACATATACACACCAGGGAAATAGGAAGGGACGGCCAGCGACCGATAGCAGTCGGCTCCATCAAATCTAGCTGCCAGCTAGAGGTATCCTGCTCCGCCGCCCTTGACACCGCTGACGTCTCCCTTGCAACTCTTCGAGCTCATCCGCTTATGCCTCCTCTCATCCCAGGCAAAGGTCTCAAGCTTGGGCACTGGCGGCATTTCCGCTTGAGCTTCGACGGGTGCCGACTCCGACGACAGCAGCAACTCCGCCAGAAGCCCCTCCATCCCCGCCCAGCGGAGTTCTCCAATCACTCCCTGAGCTCGCCTCTCGTCCATCCGTGCCCATGCCCCCTGGACTAGCCGCGCGGCTATATGATGCCAGCTCGCCGCATCGCGCATGAGCAGTACCTTGATCTCAATGATGTGGCCTCGGGGCTCGGTCGAGGGCAAGACGAGGTATGTCGCTCGGCGGCGAATGGCCAGTGGAGCTGTACTGGACATATGGGGCGAAGAGGGAGTGGGGAAAGGGGATTGCTGGGTGTATTGATTCCTGACATAGGCACGTTTCTTGGGTGGAGTATAGTATTGTGATGTCCGAGCGGGAGATTTAGCTGGGATGGGAGGCAAGTCGCCGAAGGATGTCGCCGTTGGTGAAGATTCCCATACGGACTTGAGGTACTCGTCGCTACCATAGATCAGTATCTCACTCTAGCATGGAGTGATAAGGAGGAAAACGTACCGCAGTAAAGCACTCGAGCCGTACTCCTCCGAATCCAAATCAGAGTCCGTCCCGCTTTCTCCATCCGTCATCCCCGGTCGGCTTCCAAAGCTAGGAACGTCGGAGACGATCCTCATACCCCAATCCTCCTCCGCCGCCTTATCTGCTCGATCCCGCATTTCCTCCAGATGCCCTTGAACGAATCGGTCCAGTGACCCGCCGCAGCGCTGGAGCATCTCGAGGGGTATAGTGATGCCGGCGGTGCTGCTGGACCGCTCGTCGAGGGAGAAACCGAACTCGATTTTGAGCAGGATTTGGTTGGCTGCGGATGGGGCTGGCCGTTGGGTGATGTCGAGGAGGGTAGCTGAGAAAGGCAGGGGTGGGACTGGAACGATAGTACTCAGTGTGCGGGTGGAGGGTGGGATGACCGTGACTCGATGAGGTTTGGCAGTCCCTGCAATGGGATGTGGTAGGGGAGGTATCAAGCTCCTCCTTGATCGCTCCTTCTCCCTAGACCCCAACGCCGCCAGTGAAGAGGACTTGTGCACTATCCTGGTGGGTACGGCAGGAACCGACGGGTTACTCAGAACGGCAGAGAACGATACTCGGCGGTCGCACTCTTCCATCATCGGTAGTTCCGCCGTCTGCGGGATGGAAGGGAGGACCGGGGCAGAGTGGGCAGGTCGGACCTTCATACACCCCCTCCGAGCTTCACTGGGGGTGCGAACAACCTGCACCCCGGAGCCGAGAGCGGATGTCGCAGCGGTCTCGTCAATAGTACAGGCAGAGGTGGTGGGGATAGATGAGTGGGTACGATAGTGACCCTTGGCGGACGAGGGGACCGAGGATGATGACTGGGCTGTCCGGAGATGGGGAACTGGGGGAAGAGGGGGAGTAGGCGAGGATGCGGTGAAGAAACGCCATGATGGCTTTTTGGGCTCGATAGGGGAGGAACGGTTGGCGAACATTGTTTTAAAGAAAGTTGAACTGTTGGTCGCTCAAGTGAAAAGGTAAGTCCGACTTGTTGACCTTGAAGATGAATGTCAGGGTCGACGTCAGTTTGAACAGCGATGTTCATATCAGTACTCGATAGCTTTAGCCTCGCTTTACCTATGCTCCTTTGCTCCTCCCATAATGTTGTCCATCCGGACTAGCACACGATGCGAAAGATTCGCGACAGGGATACTCTGTCCACAGGCATCCTTGTCGCATCGTCCAAGTCGAAAGGACCCAACTTTCAAACTCGCTTTCGAGCGGTTCCCGCTTTCAGCCGAAGCTGCGAAAAAGGAAGGGTGTCGACACCAGTCTATCTTAACCTGCAGAGCGCGCCTGTGATGCTAGCGATATCCAGCCTAGGAATACTCACGGTAGAGTAAGAGATGTATGTAGCTGCAAGATGCATATGGCGCCATCCTTTGGGCGGAATGACGTAATAAATGGAGACCCCGCAGCAGCTGACAAAAAGGTGGAACGTCTACACAGCTCCCTCATCTTTCATCTCCGTCGGTCAACGCAGCTCAGCCACGTATATACGCAGTCTCCGCATCTCCGACGGTCACGTCTCGGGCTCCGAACTGTTGCACAGCGCCTTTTCAAGTATAAAGAAGGCCCAAGACCTCAGGCCCGTTATTCCGTCTCTAAACGCCGCTTCCCTCCTCCATCATTCCCCTCATTCGCGCGCCCAGCATGGGTGTCAATTCCCCCTTACCAGGTGAGATGGCGTTGCAAATCCCACCTAGCCTCAAATAGCTCAAAGCTGACTCGATCAGCCAGGCTTCAGGAGGAGACCAGGAAAGCTGCAAAGATCAGTACGTCCAATTCAAGCTTCCTCGGGCATGGACTCGGCCGACATTTTGTGTATTGATACAAGCAGTGCGGAGCTTCGTAGATAGCCACAATAATGGTCTCGATAAGGTGCGTCTTTTTGGTACCCACAGCATCGATCTAGGTCCAGGCCAGGCAGTGAAACTCATGTATCTAGGTAGTCCCGCAGTCCATCCTGCAGAAGGCAGTCGGTTTCGCAATCTTCACAGTCTTTAAGGCTGGCTTCGTATTCTCCGCAAGAGCAGGATCTGGTGTTGTGATTGCTCGAACACCTGATGGAGGTGCGTCCCCTGGTCATGTACTAAGAGCTGGTACTGATCGAACAGGTTGGTCGGCTCCGAGTGCTATCGGTCTCGGCGGCTTTGGGTTCGGCGGTCAGATGGGAGCAGAGTGAGTCACCGCGCAATCTCTCGATATACACAAGCTGAAGCTACAGAGTCACAGACTTCCTCATTGTGCTAAATGTGAGCAGGCGTCACAGCTGGAATTCATAATGCACAACTGACATGAATCAGTCCTCTGCTGCCGTCAAGTCCTTCATGGCCGCCGGCTCCCTCACTCTCGGCGGTAACCTCTCCGTCGCTGTCGGTCCCTTAGGCCGTAATGCCGAAGGATCCGGCGCCGTCAGCTCGAAAGGCAAAGTCGCAGCCATGTACTCATACTCCAAGACCAAAGGGTTGTTCGGCGGCGTTTCGGTCGAAGGCTCAATCATCGTCGAGCGGCAGGACGCCAATCGACTCGCGTATGGCGGGAATCCCACCGCCAAGCAGATCCTAAGCGGAACTTTCGACGCTCCCGACTGGGCTCAGGATCTCATCTCCAGCATAGAAAGATGTACGGGTCTGCCTGGCGGGCAGAGGTGGCGGAACTCGGACGAAGAAGGCGAAGGCGGAGGGATGGGCTATGGTGGAGGTCCAGATAGTCCAGCTGGCGAGCGAGGGAGATACGTCTTCGGGGAGGGTGTTGGTGGACATGGTAGCCCCACTGCCAAGGCGGAAGGGAAAGAGGGAAGGAGAAGAGGAGCCAGTGTGGGCATGTTCGACCAAGGAGGCTCGGTCCGTCCTGGCATGTCTAAGCGGAACTCATCCTTCAATCCTTTCAGCTCGGGGTCGTCTTCACCAAAAAGAGCGGCAGCCACCGCCGGGATGGCATCGAGCGAGAATTACAATGCGGGCCTCACGTGGGACTCGGATGGACCCATGACGGCGTACGGGAACCGCTCACGGTCCGGCTCGAGCGCACTTCGTCCAGCAATAGATCTAGAGGGCCGCGCGAGAAGTTACTCTGATCCGAAAGCTCGTCGACCGCAGCGCAGGAAGGATGAGATGTCGTCGGATGATGATGGTCTCAGGGGAGGAGACGAGCTCACAGGGACATGGGGTACGGCGGCATCGGACGAAAAGGGGTTGTCAAGCTCTTTTGCTCGACTCAAGACGGACAGTGGGATAGCCGCGAGATCGCGGTCAAATTCGAAACCACCACTCATGGCGAGTCTGGACGAGGTCGAGTACACGCTATACGAGACCGAATCGAGATTCGCAACACAATTCGGGAAGAACGGGTCAAACGGATCTCCACGTCGCTTGCAAGAAGAATTCGACCCCTTCGGAGGCGAGTCATCTACCTCGGGACGTGCTTTCGAGGCGTACCAGCCACCACTATCAGCCCACGCATCCCCCTCTCGCTCCGCAGCCTACTCCAGTCCAAGTCGACGCACGGGCACGCCGCCCCGACTAGATCTCAAGCCTGGTCTGTCTTCGGGACCATCTGCCTCGGAAATGGGGTATGCCCGGGCTATAGCGCTTTTTGATCTCCCGGCTGGGCAATCTGGCGACCTTGCACTGAAGAAGGGAGGAGTGCTTTTCGCCATGGACAAGATTGGGAGTGGGGAGTGGTGGCGCGGGATGAACACGGCAGGCGAGGCCGGTATCTTCCCAGCGAATTACGTGGAGGTGGTGGAAATCCCACGGGAGCTGAAAGGGGGATTGAGCAGGATGGACTTGAAAAAGAGAGTGCCTGATTTGGAGTTTGAATAGGTTTGTCTTGCATACGGCGATTGTGGACATGTCATCACCTGCATTGCATTTCGATCATGGACATGTCAGCTTGTAGGGCTGTAACTCCGATCCTCGTCAGTAATCGAGGAATTAGTGTCATCTCGTATCGGGTATACATTGCATACAACGCACAGATACTTTCAGCGAGTACTATCAGATTAGGCGAAACCTTCTCCTCTATGACTTCTCCGGGTGCATGAGCACCCAAACAATCGTCGATTAGAAGAGACAGTCGGTGATTCCGCAGCAGAGCATACCGGCACAGCACGCCGCTGAGTCAGTTAGCAGATGCCCATCTGACTTTGAAGCTTGAGCACGCACCCAAACATCCCGCTCCTCCAGCTGCGGCTGCGCCTCCGGGTCGGCTAGGTTGCTGGACGATATATGGCTGGGGCTGCTGACTTCCGTAACCCATTGGCTGTTGGCCGCTATGATGCATCAGCTATGCCACTGCCTCTAGGCGCCATCGAAACGCCGTTAGGACGACCGAAGTAGCAAGCATAACTCACTAATACCCGCCCTGCTGCTGCCCGTAGCCACCACCTTGTTGCTGACCATAGCCACCTCCTCCTGGCTGACCGTATGCACCCTGGCCGCCCTGCTGCTGTGGCGTCCAGTTCTGAGGGATCTGCGCTGTCGGATACCACTTTCCATCTGAGGCTTGGTACATTGACTGCCCGTTCTGCTCCATCTGCACAGCAAATTAGCGATCGGGAGGAAATAGGAGTGGGTACCTCGGTGGACAACAACGCACGGTAGGGTAATTTGGCTTGCTCATTTTGCTATTGCCTGCTTTCTCCTGGATCACTTATCGAGTAGAACGGCTTCAAGGAGGAGCTGAGCTGATTTGTCTGAGATCTGATGGAGAGATGCAGATGATGGATCTGTACTGTTGTCGTTTCCGGCGGTGGCGGTGGCAATCGTGCCAAGCCAAAGTTCCAGGCTGGATTATAGTTCCGTCTGTACTACTCATGGCAGAGGCAAGCTGGCTGACTGCGCATAGTGGGGGAGCTTTAAGGTGAGCTACCTAGCAGTGCCCAACGCGCAGCTGTCAGCGGCCGGTATGGAGGGCAAGAAGCGGGAGTGATACGCTGTGTTTGGCTTGGGCTGACGCTCCTTAGACAATGCCCGATCAAGTCTTTCCCGGTCGACGTATCTACATAGCGCGTGAGACGGATGGCTGCTACTTGTCAGCCCTATATTCCCATCATCAAACGAACCCCACGATGGCTCTGCTCGGTAAAGCAACACCTGGTTAAGACACTGCCATCGTGGAGCTGAGATCCCATGATGATTGATTGGACGAATGCTCGTGGGTCTGATTCAAGCCTCCGACTTACTAGACTTGGACCGAGAGTTGACCGTACGATGATCTCCCAATCTGGTGATGCTGTTGACTGTGCATAGGTAGGAGGGGCAGCGGGTACAGCAGAGAGGTGGCGATCACTAACATGCATCAGATGACATGTTCTGCATGATTTCGGTCTCCCTCCCGCCGGCCCCGTATACGCGCGGTGGGCAGGAGAACTCACAGCGGTACTTACTAGATGACGATGATCTCTTTGCCGGTGCCGGTAGCGGCTATAGAGTTCCCTGGTCGCTGCGCTCAAGATGTGCAAACTTGTATCTCTCTCTAAAAGTTGGGGCGGTAGATGGTGAGGGCTACGTGTGTGTGAGTGTTGCTTACCGTGTGTGCGACTCATTGCTTGTGCGGCGTCTACATGACTGATGGAGCAAGGTAGGCCCGAGCTGAGGTGCGTCTCAAAGGGGCTTGGTCGGACTGATGACTTCGCCTGACTATTAGTACTCCTACCTTCGCGTCGGATGATCAAGCGGGGCATTGGGCGCTGGGGCACATCCGAACCTCACCAGCCCCGTTCGTCATGGCGATCTAGTCAGTACTCAGCTAGCCGCCGTGAGTGGCCTCGCGCGGAAATGGGTGCATGCCGTTTATCGCCTCTTCTAGTCGAGAAGCTGTTTAGAAGAGACAGTCTAGGGCGCAACACACGCAGCATGCGGCGAAACACCCGGCTACAAAAGTCAGCTTTGTCACACCACTGACTCGACTCGGTCAAGAGAACGACCATCAGCACATGCTTCGACATCTACAAGCGCTGGCAAGATCCAGCGCCGCAGAACAACATCCGAGCAATAGCTGCTGCGCAATGCGGAGAACGAGTCGACACAAGTTTGTATAATACTGAGCTGCAGATCATTGACTCACCAATGGCAGTGCAACAACCACCGCCGCCACTCTGACCCTTGTTTTTGTCCTCCTGGACGTAGAGGGTTTGCTGACCAGCAGGTTGCGGAGGCTGTTGTTGACCGTAGCTCTGACCGTAGCCTTGCTGCTGCATCGGGGGCTGATTGGCGCTGAAAAGATCAGCTCATACCAGTAACCAGCATCGTTCGATCAAGCCGCGTCGATCGATAGGATTCCCATCACATTCATTGGGTGCATCGAGGAAAGAAGGGCAGTACTAGTATCAACTTACTAGAAGCTATTGGATTGTCCGCCAGGAGGGGGCGGTGCGTTACCCGGCATATGGGCTGAGGGGTACATTTTCCCATCGCTGGCTACGTACATCCCTTGGGCGGCAGGCTCATTGGGCTACGGTTTCGTCAACATTTACATCATGTCCAGTCGTCCGGAGAAAGGGCGACCCACGGGGCCTTCGCAAGACCACTCACGTTGTGATTCATTCTTGCTGATGCTACGGCAAATCAAGTCAATAGTACGAGGAGGTTTTGTCTATAGAACTCTGGAGGGCGTAAAAGCAGGTGATGGGCTGTTCCAATGTGCCAGCCATCACGAGTGTCTGTCTTGGGTGCACCACCGCCAAGAATAGGCTTGAGGGAATTCTTGACAAAGGAGCTGATGAAATCCTTCAGCACCGCTTTGGGCGACTTGAAACATCGCCAAAGGACGGATAGAGTTTGGAGTGTGTGGATGACATGCCCCTCATTCATCAGCTTCTTATCTGCCGCCGGAGCAGCTCGGAGCAGACGGCTTTGCTGAACATGACAAGCCTTGCATGATTATACGACAGCCCAAAGTGGCTCGAGACGGTACAGATCGATGAATTAGACATACCCTCAAATTCTACCTCCCTTGACCTCCGCCGAACCATCACCCGTCGGACTAGACACCGTGTCCTGCTCTCTCTTCCTATCCGCGTCTATCTTCCTCTGACCCTCTTTCAATCCCGCCACAAACTCTTCAAATGGCATGACTGATGAATCTGGCCGAGCAGCACTCGCAGTGGTGTATACTGAGTTTTGACTCACACCCGATGTGTGGCGCATCCGGATCTCGTACTCGTACTGCATCCGCGCAGCTTCCATCGTCGGGGAAGCCATCGGCGAGCCGTACGTCTCCGACTCAGGCCGAGCGGGGGAACCGTGGATCGGTGTGAATGTCATGGGACTGGCAGGGGAATATGAGGAGGGTGGCAGATGAGGTGGTAGCTTGCGGTACGATCCACTCCCGCTTCGAGGTGATTGCGCTGGGAAGGCTGTGGGTGGGGGTCTGGTACCGGGTCGTAAGGGCGGGGTGCCGTACTTTGTAGGAATGAGATGATTATCTCCGTTGCCCAGTGGTAGTGCGGGTATAATGTCTTCTGGCGGGTAGAAGCCATTATCCGGTCCCGAGCGACCCGTGTGCATTGATCTGAGATCACCTCCGTCTACGTCGCGCACAGAAGGCGGCGCAGCAATGACGGACATGACGTCCGAGAATGAGATAGATGTTCTGCCAGAGGGTCCATCGGATGGCCGAAATCGCTGGCCGGGAGACATCCCGCCTGCGCTCGATAGAGGGAGGGACGAGGAGAAGAGCTGAGAAGTGGGTGATGAGGGGAATTGGCTAAACGTGGATTGAAGTCGTCCTTGATGCGGGGTTCCCCTGCTCCACTCGACAAGCTGAGCATCGGCGGCACTGGCTGATGTCGGTGTGCCGAACCCTGATGCGGGCGAAGCGACCGATAGGCTGA